>RCUC01093307.1:0-11109 GCA_003697995.1 Taxidea taxus jeffersonii | reverse complement strand
GAGAGACGGTGGGCCATGCTAGACAGAGTCGCAAACACAGTCTCTTCCTCACCCCAGACCGCCGCCCCAGTCTCTGCACAACTACTTTCTTCATAACTTAGCAGACCAGGAAGGGCCTGAAAATGTGCATAAATACAGGGGCCAGTCAGGCCACAGGAGCACCTCTCCTCCATGGAGGTCTGAGGCCCCGCTTGGAAGGCAGGGGTCTGCCCTGGAGGAGGGTTAGAGCAAATTTACAAAGCGCCGGGGGAGACAAGAGCAGCGTGCACTGCGGTCCATCTCGAAGTGGCAGATAACTAGTTTTTCCTTTTCTGAGCAGCCTTTCTCTTCTTCTGTCGCTTCTTTTTTCCTATCTTTTCTTTTTTCCCCATTTTTTCTTCTCTGCGCCCCCTTAGATAAAATTAGTAGAACCATTAATGATGTTGAAATACACAGGGTTCTGTTTCAGTCTGCACAATCTCTAACACTTCCCTGGGTGTCTGTTTAACTCTGGCTTCAGTCTTAGGCCTGGAGGCCCCTGGGCAAAGCACCGTCCATCAGTACTTCATTAAAATAAATTGGACATTTTCCCCAATTCAAAGAAAAATGTTAGCTGACCTTCCAGAACACCTGGGAACTGGTTATAGCCTATAGCTGTGGGTCAAGGGGCCAGCCTAGTCCTGCCTCCAGCTAGTGCCTGAAGCTTCCAACACTGAACAGCATTCACATCTGAAAGGGTGTGAAGGACACCTGGGGCCAGGCTGGACTTGGTCTTCTAACTCACCTCAATCCCATCTCCTCTGGCCTCTTTCCTTTTTAAGTGCAGAGCTGAACTCTGCTGTCCCTACAGAAAATACCTGCATTTCAGACTGAATCACGCTTTGCATTCAGGCAGGCGGCCATCCAGGAGAGGAGAAAGAAGGTGGGCCTGATCCCACCTTCTCCTTTCTGGATGCCGGGGGACACCCCCTGGGAATGACTGGGATTGTTCTGGAGAGCAAGGGAGAGAGCTGGTTAGCAGAATTCGATTAGAGCAACTGGCTCATGATTGTCACATTAAAATGATTCAAGCTGAATGGTATTTAATGATTTATGGGGTAAGCCACCTGTTCCTGCGAAAGCTATTAACCATGGCCTAGAATTATGGGATTTTTACATGGGCAAATGTGAAAGCTGGATATTATGAGAGTTGAGTCTCTGGAGATTACGTGGGGGATGTTAGGAGAACCAAGGAAGAGGAGGAAAGGGAAGAAGAATTAGTGAGTCAAATATTATTCTTCAGAAAACTGGCACTGCTGTTTTCATTGGGTTAAAAAAAAAAAAGGCACAAAAACTTGAGTTGCAGCTCTCATGTGCTCCTGAGCGAGGCCCACGCTCACAAGTGAAGTTGGCAGGAGGGACCTAAGGCACCCACCCAGCAGGCCACCTTAATCTCCATCAACTTCCATCAACTCCACAATGTATCTGAGCCCCGTGTCTAACAGCTGATGGATTTTTACTTCCGGTAAATAAATTCCCACGTCCAGTAGGAGGTCGGTACCATGAAACAATTAGCTTTTTATTGCTAGTGCATATAATGTCACATTTGATACAATTTTAGTACAAGTGAAAAAATACACTGTGGCTAACATAAAAAAGCTGTAATCACATTTGTAGATCATATATATTTCTTTACAAATTGCCAGTGGGTCAAGAGAATAGAGAAATGTAACCTACTGACCGTCATATGGCTCCACTTCAAATATATGAATTGTTTGACTATAAATATATTCTGAAATACATTTGTTTTCTAAAGAAACATAAAAAAATGTGCACAAAAAATATATAAAAATGCCTTGCAAAAAGTTACAAATACCACCAGGCCCATCTGTGGATCGCATTTATGCAGGGAAATGTCACCTTGCCAACGTTTCTGCCTGGAAACTGAAACCCTGCCGTGGTTTCAGGAGGAGGGGTTCATGGCAAGAGGCTCATTTCTTCATTTATTTTGTTTGCTTCTGATTGCAGAGCCCTTACAGTGTGCAGAGCCTCTCCGTGGCTTATAAAAGCCTCAGAGGCAATCACAGAAACCGAATTCCTCCAAACGAGTTTTCTCAGATTGAAAACTGTATTTGATTCTGCAAAGACTGGCCTTTTGCGGGAAGGTGGAGACATGATCTCCCGCATCCCCACTCCAGGAGAGGGCCAGCCCCATTTCAGAGAAGGCCAGAGAAGATTCTCACAGAGGGCCTGAGAGGGTGCGGGGGAGGGCCAAGGGAGGAGGGGGCTGCAGGGCAGGGCCCTGGCAATCACCCTCCTTCCCACAGAGCATGTACAGAAATGAGAAGCCGAAGCAAGAGGAAAGCATGTTACTGGAGGCAGGGAGAGGCCTGGGAATGGCCGGGAGGGGGTCTCTGAGCACAGTCCCCAGTGACAGGAGCTTCTACATGGAGCCTACAGAGCCCATCACGGAGCCCGAAAGAGGAGGTGGATATGGTGGCCGCTGCCTAGCACTGGCCAGTATTTGAGTCACCTGCGGGGGTGGGGGTGGGGGCTGTCATTCCCAGAGGGACACCCCCTGCAGAGGCTGCCCTCCACCTTCCTCGAAGCCTGTGAGCCTGGAGGAAGGACACTTTTCTGAGCTCCATGCTTGGCCATCACCTGGTTGTGCCCAGAGGCCCCGGGGGCAAGGAAGAAACGCTCCAAAGCAAAACCAAATACAGATCTTGAAGAAATCACTGATTAAAAAAAAAAGATAATGGGAATGATGAGGGTTGTGATGATCGGGAGAGAGCGGGCAGTGGGAAATGCTGTTGGGCCAACATGATTTCTTAGAAAAACCCCAGTTATAAAACAGCCAATGCACGAGGGTCTGGGGCACGGGTGAACAGAAGCTGCAGGATCGTACCAACGCTATAAATGCGGTTCTACATGCTGGGCAGACCTCAAGCCCATTCCCAGGTCCGCGCTGTCCCCCACGCACACCTGGTCCTCCCCATCCAGGCCCTCCGCCCCCACACCTCGCCCTCCATCTGCCGTACGGTGTTAGCTTTCCTCAAGTGGATCTAGTGGAAAGTCCTTTCTGGCTGATGTGCTTACTTGTTTAAAGCTTTTTCCAGGTACTCCTGAATCCACTTCAGTTTGGGGTCAATGCACACTTGTCTGTTGTTGTTCTTGAGCCTCGCCCTGCCAAACAGAAGAGGCCACAGTATGAGGCTGAGTGGAAGCGGGCTCGTCATGACCTGGGCACTGGCTCATCACCCACGTCAGGATCCCCACGAGCACCGGGACCCCCTCGGCAAGCTCGGGTTCAGGAGGAACTCAAGGTGGGGAATCCCATCCCTAGCAGCGGGCCAAGTCCCCCGGCAGATACAGGAAGGTGGACCGTGGCTTCACAGGGCAGTCTGGGAAGAGCACAGGCCAGGGAACGTGTGAGTTGGCCTTGGAAGGAAGCGGAAGCACTGGGTAGGTGGAATACCGGCCGGGGGCGGGGGGTGCAGGGAGCAAGAGCAAAGGCATCAAAGGGGGTACGTGCATTGAGGACGTGGAGGAGGGTGGGCTGCCGGAGAAGCAGGTGGCTGGATGTCAGGGCAAGGGTGGGGTTTTCTCTGCAAGACTATGGGGACTGAAGCTAGAGATGGACAGAGGCAGACTTTTATTTGGATGGATCATCTTGAAAGTACATGGGAGACTGACTTAAGAGTAAGCCTGGAATTAGGAGATTTGAAAAGAGGGACTGCAATCGTTTGGGGAAGAGATGTGACAGAGCATGAGGGAGGGACAGTGCAGGTGCAGGGGATGACAGGACAGTGAGGGAGGGACAGTACGGGGGAGGGCGACAGGATAGTCAGGGGGAGAACAGTATGGGTGGGGGTGACAGGACAGTGGGGGAGGGACTGTGTGGATGGGGCGCGACAGGACAGTGGGAGAGGGACAGCGCAGGGGGGGTAGGGACTGTGCGTGTAGGGGGTGACAGGGCAGTGAGGGAGGGACAGTGCGGGTGGGGGGTGACAGGACAGTGGGGGAGGGACTATGCAGGTGAAGGAAGGGACAGTGGAGGTAATTTGCCAGAAAGTGGTTTCCAGAGAGATTTTACAAGCTTATTGAATGCTCTGTGGTTGCATTTGCTTTTTAAAAATTCGTAGGGCACCTTCCTCCCACTTCTTGGTTCCACTCACACCTCCCCACTGGGCCTCTCCTGGGGCAGACTGGACTTATCTCTCCTGGTCCCCCTCCATAGAGCCTTGGATACCAGTAACCTCAAGCAGCCTGAGGACACACCTGCCCAGCCACTCATGGGTGTGTGAGGACAACTCAGGCTGGCACAGTGGCTTGGGGACACCCACGGGAATCCTGCAGCCTGCTTGTGAAGTGACTGACATCAGAGAGGAAGGGGTGCTTCTGTGTCTGCCCAGGCCTGCTTCTTTCACTTTGAGGTGCATTCCTAGCAAGTGTCCTGGCGTAATGCAGACTGCAAAGCAGGTCTATGGGGCTCAATTCCATATCTGACAAAACACCTCTCAAAGTAGAGAGCATCTGATTGTAAGCAAAGTCAGTGAAAAAACATTCATCTTCCGGTGGCCTAAAACATTCTGTAAGCAACAAACACATTCAAGGCAGCCAAGGGTGGCAAAAAAAAAAAAAAGGACAAAATCAAACTTCAAAACATTCGGTATTAGGGAGCAAAGCCTTCATTTTCACCTTCAAATTGGAGGTTTCATTCCCACTGCTGTGGCCCCAGCCTATTCTCAGTGCTAGGAATTTTCAGGAGCTAAGGTCCTCACAAGAGACCCTGAGCCCCAGCACCCCTGCATCTAGACCCCTGACCACACTTGCTAGGTGGCAAGCAGGGGTGCACTCGAGCACTTGAGGGTCAAGCAGTGAGCAGCTGTGCGAGGCTCCCTTGCTGAACCCCACACAGACTCCTGCACCTGGCGAGAGGTTTTCATGTGTTCTCTGGGGGTGGTTTTCATTTGTCTGATTTCCCACACGAATGACAGCAAACACAAGCAGTTGCCATCAACGCCAGCAAAAACAAAAACTCGTGTGTTGTGTTCGAGACAAAGCAGTTAAGTGAGCTGAAAAGTTGGAATTGTACCCAACGGTTAATAAGACCACTTAACCTGAACTGGGGTCTTGTGAGATTCTGCTATGTGAGAAAGGAAGGATCTAGAACACCAAAGTCTGGGAACTGGCAGGACAGACACCTGTGACCTGCAGAGGGCTGGTTCATTTACTGGACTTCAGCAGCAATTCCTCGTTTCTAGTCTGAAGGCATCCCGCGGTCCCTCCTTCTCCTGTGCTAAAGGAGGAAATTTGGGGAAAAAAGAGGCAAGAACAAGTTGGAGCACAGCAGGGTGCCAAGGGTAAGAGTGGCTTTTGAAACTCTGGCCCTGTGGCATACCCAAAGGCCTCCTGGTCTTCACAGCTGCCTCTAATTATGCCAAGTTCAAGGCCAGCCACTCAGCATGTGTTGACTCTCTAGCTTTGACAAGTGTGGAGTTAAGGGCTACTATGCCCACTAGATGCAACCCTCCTGAAGCTGATGTTCACACTTACACGATCTGAAGGGCACAGTTCGGAGTGTTGAGGATTTTGAGATGCTTGACATTGGCTCTAGCAACGTGGCTCTCGAAGAATCGGCAAGGACATCTGTAGCTCAGGCTGACCGGTTTCCCTAGAAGAGGTAGTGAAAACGGCGGTTTGTTATGATCCTGCCGAACTGTGGGGATATATGCACATGTGGGTCCTCGGCTGAGGGGTAAGGTGGAGGAATGATGCTTAGGATCAAGAGCCATGGGACTAGTTAATGGGGCATCCTTGCTAAGAGCCCCTGGGGCGGGGGGAAGGGAGACATGGGGGTGGGGGGGTGGGGGCAGGCCCAGCTTCCATAGGACCAGAGGGCAAATGGACCTGCAGAGTGCTGGATTCTAGGAACCTGGGAAATGAAAAGCAGCTCCTTACTCAGGCATCTTAAAATCAAATATATTAATCCCAGGACGGAATTGTTTCAGTCCAAGGTACTGGGGTTCCCAGGTAATCTCTGCAAAGTAAACTCCTCCAGGGCCAACTAAGAAAGCCCTCTATACTCAGGGAAGGAGGAGGGGGAAGCTGGAGGCTCCAGGCTCCCTCTTGTCCCAGGAGCCACTGCAGTTCCCCAGGGGAATGCTGCCCTCCCCCCCTGCAATCTTCTCCCCTCTCATTCACCTTAAACCCAGGCAACCACAAAAGAATCCTGGCAGGATTTCTACCTGGGAGTCCCCAGAGGGCAGGCCAAGCCCCCGCCCCCAACCCAGCACTCCCCTGAAGGCAGGACGATTACCAGGGCTGGAGTCAGAGGTGGCTTTCATTGTGCAGAGATGCTAGAGCTTCCTGGGTTATGTTACCTCTTTGTTTGCCAATTCACCAATTTGCAAAATGCCATAATTGACACTCATTAGTTTAAATAAGCAAAGGGCTCCTGCAGAACCCACCACTCACCCTCTAAGTCTAGGATTGCAAGCCTTAGGGGGGGCTGGGATCTTCGTGGGGTTTTTTCCTGCAGATTTTATCCAAGCCCTACTTAATACCCCAAATTATTTGAATTTGTGGATCCTTTCATCAGGGATTAAATGTATGTCTGAGAATATTTAGTCCAAAGATTAAAAAAAAAAAAAAGGTTTGCCTCTTTACAGAGCTCCCAGAGGCCTCCTGCTGGTCTTGAAATTCTGCACTTTGGGGCAAGAGAGCTGGGGAAGCTGAGAGAAACCTCGTGAGTAAGGGACTTCATTTTTCTCAAAGCTGCATGCATTCAGCTCAGAGATGGCAGAGCCTGCAAAGGGCAGCCTATTTGGTCAACAAGTCAGGGAAAAAGCAGACCACCCAGACCCCTAGAATCAAACGTGGTTCCCTAAAAACTGGTAAGGAAAGAGCCTGGCTTCATGGTGCTCAGACTCAGGGTACTGGAGAGCACCTGGAGCAGCCTTTGCTGTATACCTAAGTGACTCCAGAAAGTCTCTGCTGGGGTCTGGCTCCCAGTCCCTGCAGGGGAAGCTCCTACTATCCTGCCCATACTGCCCTGTAACTAGATCACCTGGGAAAGGGACCCCAGGGCTAGGGGCTGGGTGGTCTGGGTAAAGGAAAAGTCAGAAGTCTCTCCTCTGAGTGTCCCACCTCCAGTCTCTCTGGAATTCTCCTGGGTCCTCCTGAGCCTAGTAGGGACTGGAGCCCTGGGCTTGGGCAGTGACACAGGAGGGGTCCCAAGCCTAGAGCAGCAGCAAGCTGAAAGGTACACAGTGTGAGTGCTGCAGCTGGTGGGGGCTGCTGCTCTCCCAGGGGTGGGTGGGGAAGCTAGTCTGGGTAGCTAACCAAGCAGTGGAGATCAGGCCAGAAATCAGAGCTGATTTTGAGCTCAAAACACAGGCTTTCTCTTCTCTTCTTTTCTCCCCTCTACCCCCTGGGATTATCCATTTCCTTCAAAGGCAATTCGTATTCCTGCTCCCAGGACCCAGTTAGTTGCCTGTCAAGTGAGGACTTTCAACAGGTTTTTTAAAGTGACAGAGCACCACGGGCTCTTACTAAAAGCAGTGCTATGTCCACCTGTGTCCTCTCCAGCTTGTTGTCAATATTACTAACTTTCCCAACTGATTTGGAGGTGACTCAGTGTATAGGTGAGAGGCCTGATTTGCCTAGATGTTACCAGATTGTAAGTGGTGAACTTGGCTCTGTTCAAGAGCAGTTCCAAGAGAACCTTCCACTCTAACACAGAAACAGGAGCCCTGGCCAGCTTTTCCCACCCTGGATTTAACTCCTGAAAGCCCAGGGCAACCAGGGGCCCGGCTGCTTGGCTGAGGTCAGCCAGTGGAGGGAGGGCAGGAACCCGAGCCTGACCCTGAAAACAAGGGTGTCTCCAAGGTCAGCTTTGGAACTCAGTATGGGCACACAGGCTCCAGAAGGTCAAAAAGTACATTCTAGCCTATGAATGCAAGGAGAAGCTGACCAGCTTCCAGCCTGGGACCCTGTCTGGCCACTTGGCTGCCAAGAGGGCAACTCAGAGAGACAAGTAACCAACCGTTCTCAGGGTCAGGATGACTCTGTTAATGAGACCCCCACTCCCTCTGTGCTCCTTCCAGGTCAGCTATGCCTAGGACTCAATGACCTGAGTGGGTCCTGGCATTCCCAACCTTTCTGCAGCTCCCCAGGGAAGGGAGGCAGCACCATCTCTCTACAGAGGTGCCCAATGACAGCTCCACTCTCACCAGACACTCATATGTTAATGCTCAAACCAGTGTCCGCCATAACCTTGGGGGTCAGTATGGAGAGTCAGCCTCACATACTTTTTCAGCTAGGCGGTAAAATGCAGATTGCCTTCCATCCAGTCCCTCTGCAGCTCTGCCCAGCAACTTGCTACATTCCCCCCCCCCCCCCCCGCCCCAGGCCTGGATTCACCACCCTGAGATCAAAACCTGAGCTGAGATCAAGAGTCTGACACTTAACCAACAGAGCCACCCAGGTGCCCTTTAACTTGCTACACTTTAAAAAAACACTCCCCAGGCAGTCAGCTGTGAACCCCTGGGAGTTCGGGCCCTGCTTCCACACTTGCTTACCTTACCCTCACCTTACCCACCTGGCTTCTAGTCCACTGCCAGGATGCAGAAGAGGGTCTGCAGCTGGAACCCAGCCTAGAGCTGTGGGGGCTCAGGCCCTGTCTGGACCATGGCTGCCCCAAGAGCACTCCCAGCGTCCTTCAGCCCTTTGCAGGGTTTGTTGGCAACTTCGCAGCCAAGAAAGGACGGCGTGGCCTGGCTAATGTGGCTTGTTTTGTGTGTTTAAAGACAACAGTTTATTTTGGTTTGCAGCAGTGGTGTCCGGTGACAGGACAGCCAGATTTCTCTTAAGCTTCAGAAGGGAAAAAAAAGGGCTCCCCCTCTCCCAGTGAAACAGGACACCACCTATCCTAGTGGCCTAAGGCCTTGGCGATTGAACTCGGCTGCCGAGCTCCTTCCGAAGTAAGAGCGATGGCTTGGCCAGTGACAAAGGCGCCAGGCTGCAGGTGTGTTTGGGGGGCAGGGGAGGGGATGAGCGACCCCGGGGCTTCTCTTCGGTGACCCCGGCAAGAGGCCAGGAAGCAGGCTGGACGCGCGCCCGAGTTCGTTCGCGTCGCTGCGGACCGCGGGGCTGTGCAGAAGCGCGGCGGGCGGGTGGTGCAAACCCGACAGCTGCTCTGTTTGGCTCGCCCGCGAAGCCTCGCTCGGGTGGGTGCGGAGAGGGGACCAGCCTCGGATGGAGGGGACGCGCCGCCACCGCCCGCGCGTCGCGATGCGAGACAGACTTGGCGAAGCGCTCTCTCGCACACGCATCTCCCGCGCCCGGCGCCGCGGGGCCTCCGAGTCCCTTCCCCTCAAGAACCCGAGCCGCGCGCTGGAGATCACGGGCTGGGCAAGGGTGGGCGCGCCACCCCTGGGGTCCGCGGCTGCGGACTCCGCTCTGCTCCCCCGCGCTCCCGGAGCTCTCCTGGCCAGGGAACCCTGCCCGACCCTGTGCTGCCGCTGCCCCCCGTCCCGGACCCGAGTCCCGAGGCGGAGTGCGAAGCTTCGGCGTGGGTGGTGCTGCTGCGCTTTGAGCGCCGCACCCCGAGGGAGCGCGCCCCCAGAAGGGGGCTGCCTCGACCTCCCCGGTGCAAAGCGGCTCGAACTGGGTCCGTTCGGGACAGCTCGGGCGCAGGCAGAGGAGCCGCGGTCCCGTACCGAGCCTGGCGCCCACGCCTCCGCCGCGGAGCGCACTCACCGTCGCTGAGGCACAGCGCAACCAGCACGATGGCCAGCACGACGACGACCTTGGCATTCATGGCACCGGCGCGCGGCGGGCGGACCCTGGCGGGACGCGGAGCGAACGCGGCGGCGGAGAGTGAAAGTGCGGCGGCTGGAGGCGCGCGCCGGGCACTTTAGAGGCGAGAGCGGGGCGGGGCGGGGTGGGGCGGGGCGCGCGGCGAGGGGCGGGCCTGGAGCCGCAGCCGAGCGGCTGCGGGGGGCTGAAGCGCGCGTCCCCCTCCCACGCGCCCGCCGCTCCTGTCCCCTCCCCGCCCCCTCAGCACCCAGGGTGCTGCCGGCGCTGCGGTGCGCTCGGGCCTTTGACCTCCGGTTCCGCGGGGCTCTGCTCCGTCAGGCTCGACCTGCAAGGAGGGAACCCAGCAGCGTGGTGAGCAGGGCTCAAGGCTAGTTATTGTGCCCACTTAGCAGGTGGACAGATGGAGTCCCAGAGGCGGGAAGCGAATGAGAACCAATGATAAACAAGGCGATGTGTGCCGGCGAGGCCCGAGGTAGCCAAGGGCGAGCGTCCCGTTTTTGGACGGCTAACGTGGCCGGTGCCCTGTAACCAGGAGATGGTTAGAACCTGGAGGTGGCCACCGGCCCGGGGTGGCGGCGCTGCGGCCCCGCAAGCTTGGCCCAAGGGAAGGAGACCAGTCTGCAGAACGAGCGAATCCCATCCCAAGCAGACTCTATCATTTAGTAGCCAAGCCTCAGTTTTCTCACCTGTAAAACTGTGACTCTAAAATAGAACGCTGTGTCGTCCAGAGGAAACAAAAGCAGTCCACTCTGGGGCTCCGTGATTTTTACCTGAATTCTAAGTAAGCGTGACTGTACTTGGCTCGCTGTGCCTCTGTTCTCTTAACTGTGAAATGGGCTGACCACAGTCCCCACCCTGCCGAGAGTAAGTGGGGGAAATGATTGGGACTCCTCTCTCCGCTATGAAGTGCTCACCATTGAGCCCCGCACATAGTACTTAATAAATGGAAGCTAGAATAATTTTTTAAACTTCATCATTTTCTCCGTCTCCCAATGAACGTCCTGCACGACCCAAAGTGTTGAGAGAACTCCCCCTCTTCCCCTCGACAGTACTCCTGTCATCGGCCCTCCTGGCCCACAAAACGAGTCGTCCCCGGCGGTGTCTGAACTCTTGGCAGGCGGTGCCCCAACCTGGACACCCGGAATCGGCCTCAGGTAGCAGGGTTGGGTTCAGGCAGGCGGCCCAGGAGGCGCAGGGATGAGATAAGCATACTTTGGGGCCTCACTGGTGACCACAGGATGCTCCAGCTACCTCCTCTTGCCCTTACTCCCTAGTGGTGTGGATTCTGTACCTGGCCCCATCCAAGGAGCGCGCGTATTGGGGACC
>RCUC01093299.1:0-11844 GCA_003697995.1 Taxidea taxus jeffersonii | reverse complement strand
CCACAGTTCCTTCAGCTCCACTGGTGCTTCCCTGGATGGCTCCCAAATAAATAATTTGCATTCAAATCATCCCTGGTTGGCCTCTGAGAAAACAACCTATAACAGACCTCACTGGATGGAAGAATGGACTGAACCTGTTAAGTTTCTTTTTTTAATAAAGATTTTATTTATTTGACACAGAGAGAATACACAAGCAGGGAGAGCAGCAGGGAGAGGCAGACTCCCAGCTGAGCAGGGAGCCCGATGTGGGACTCGATCCCAGGACCCTGGGATCATGACTTGAGCAGAAGGCAGCTGCTTAACCGATTGACCCACCCATGCACCCATGCCCTAGATTTTCAAAAACCACATCTCAGTGGCTACAGGGGAGATACTCTGATCACTGCTCCAGCATGGCTGCCCCCAGAGCAGCTATCAATCAAGTCTGCTGGGAAGCCCAGGGGTCCTCAGGGTCCCAGTTTTCAAGGCTTTTACATCCCGCACAGCTATCTAGTAGAGTATGTATTGTTTGTGCAGAGGATGCTGCTGGTGCAGATAGAGAAGCATGTGAGTGTGACCCAGATAGACTCACGCACTCCCATTTCCTTCCTTAAGACCTACCTTACCACTGTGTCCTGGTCAAAAAAAACTCAAGCCTGAATCCAGGCAGCCTTAAAAGCCACTATGCCTTTAGCAAAAAACATCTCCTAGAGAGGACATTTGAAGAAGGAGTAACATTATCTCACAGACACTGCAAGTTCCCCGCCTCCAGAGATCTCCCCCTATAAGGCGTTGCCTAAATCTTCAGTTCTCCAAAGGCTCGCGGCTGCTGCAGTGGGCACCAGCATGCACTGGCCTACCAGCTATGTTCACACAAACCAAGAGTGCCCTCAAAGAAGTTGGGATGAGTGAAGGGATAGGATTGGGGGTGGGGCAGACAGACCAATTGTACTTCAAAAAGTTTTGTCCAGGTCACCTGGACTGTTTAAAATGACCATAATTCGGGATCCACAACGCCCTCCCCACCAGAGAGTCAGGCCTCCTCTCAGCAAGAATTAGCATAGTGTAACACCACATCTACAACCTAATTACCTGGCCTTTCCGCTATTCAAGTAAGTATTCAAGTAAGTATTGCAGGAAGGGTTGCTAATGACCTCCAAGCCTACTAGCTATGTGGTTTATGTTGGCTTGAAACTCTGATGCAGGTGATGTGACCCCCTGTCCCATGGCACCATGCACACTCTCCGTCTGCCCTGGCCTAGCCAGGCTCACAGTTCTCAGGCAGCACTGACTCTCATCCAGACAGTAAAATCCAGGCTGGTACAAAGGGTTTTAGAAATTGGCCAACCTCTGGGTCCTCTCCCATGTTGTTCTTTTTGGCACTGTTGTGTGAAGTAGAAGTTTGTGCGGTTGAGACAGTGCCAAGACTCCATTTTCTCTGCTAATGGCAAGAGGGTAGCAGAAGAGAAAACACAAAACAGACTCCATTTGCTTGGGGCTAACATTATCATTCTCATGGGAGCTCACCTGCTTCCTGTGCGGAGTGCCTCTGGTGAGGAGAACAGGGCCTGTGGTTGTGGAGCCAGGAACTCCAAGTTGGGTCAGAAAGGGCAGCCAAAGCCCATGAAGGCTGAGCAAATTCCCTGAGGCACCCAAGCGGTAGGCAAAGGAATTGAGAGGCAGCAAACCTTTGCTACCTCTGTCCCCCGCACCTACAAAAATGTAGGTGACAAGCCATAGTATGGGAATAGATATTTTTAACTATCAAAACCCTAATATCCAAAATATCCAAACTGTATACAAATATATCCAAAATGTATACAGGGGCGCCTGGGTGGCTCAGTGGATTAAAGCCTCTGCCTTCGGCTCAGGTCATGATCCCAGGGTCCTGGGATAGAGCCCTGCGCAGGGAGCCTGCTTCCCGCACTCCCCCTCCGCCTGCCTCTCTGCCTACTTGTGATCTCTGTCAAATAAATAAATAAAATCTTTTTTAAAAAAATGTATACAGGGGCGCCTGGGTGGCTCAGTGGGTTGAGCCTCTGCCTTCGCTCAGGTCATGGTCTCTCAGGGTCCTGGAATCGAGCCCCGCGACGGGCTCTCTGCTTAGCAGAGAGCCTGCTTCTCCCTCTCTCTCTGCCTGCCTCTCTGCCTACTTGTCATCTCTGTTAAGTGAATAAATAAAATCTTTAAAAATATATATATACAAACTCCAATATATGAATAAGAAAAAGACAGAGGTGGGTGCCTAGGTGGCTCAGTCAGTTAGACAAAGGACTCTTGGTTTCAGTTCAGGTCTTGATCTCAGGATCATGAGTTCGAGCCCCATGTTGAGTTCCACTCTTGGAGTGGAACCTACTTAAAAAAAAAGACAGCAGCACCTGGGTGGCTCAGTCATTAAGCATCTGCCTTCAGCTCAGGTCATAATCCCAGGGATCTGGGATCAAGCCCTGCATCACATCATGCTCCCTGCTCAGCTGGAAGCCTGCTTCTCCCTCTCCTACTCTCCCTGGTTGTGTTCCCTCTCTCACTGTCTCTCTCTGTCAAATAAATAAATAAAATCTTAAAAAAAAAAAAGACAACCCAGTAGAAAAAAATGGGCAAAAGACTTAAACAGACATTTCACAAAGACAAAAAATATATACAAAAATGCTCAACTTCATTAATTATTAGGATAATGTAAATAATAATGAGGTAACACCATACATCTTATAAAAGCAGTAAAATTTAAAAATCTGACAATATCAAATAAAAGAACATGTAAAACAATGAGAACTCTATATCACACACTTCCAGTGAGAAGATAAATTGGTTCAATCACTTTGGAAACCTGTTTGACAGTATCTATTAGAGATGAATATCCCTAGATGCTACGCACAGAGCCTTTTGCCACCTGTCCCAAATCTGAGCCCCCACTCTTCCAGGTACCCTTGGACCTGGACTGGATTAACTATGCAAAGAAATGAGGTCTAGTTTGGGGGACTGGCTTCCCTGCCTTCCATTCCTTCTTTCCTTCCTTCCTTCTTTTTAGTTTCTTTCAAAAGAATGAAGTAAAACATATACACGTAAAAATGCATAAAACAGGGATGCCTGGGTGGCTCAGTTGGTTAAGCAGCTGCCTTCGGCTCAGGTCATGATCCCAGCGTCCTGGGATCGAATCCCACATCGGGCTCCTTGCTTGGCAGGGAGCCTGCTTCTCCCTCTGCCTCTGCCTGCCTCTATGTCTGCCTGTGCTTGCGCTCTCTCGCTCTCTCTCTCTAACTAATAAATAAATAAAATCTTTAAAAAAAATGCATAAAACATATTTGTAGAGTGTAATAAATAATTGCAAAGCCACTGTCTGTGTAACCAACACCGAGATCAAGAAGTAGCAAGTATTAGATCCAAGAAGCCTCCGGTGGGTCCCCTGAGTCATCACAACCCTCTCCCTCCTCATTAGAATTAACTACTATTATCCTGTCCTTCAGAATATTAATTTTCTTTGTACTTTCACCACCTATCAGAATTTTGCATGTATGAGTTCCCACTGAATACATTCTTCTGTGTCAACATTATTTCCTTCAACATTATGTTTGTGAGATTCAAATGAGTCAGTTGCTGTAGTTAGAGGTCACTCATTTTCTTTCTTTTTTTTTTTTTGAGGTCACTCATTTTCATCACTGTATCGTATTCCCTTATATGAATACGCCACAACGTGTCTTTCTCTTCTCTTCTTGATGGATAGAGTTGTTTCCAGTTTGAGTCTATTATAAATAATGCTGCCAAGAACATTCTTGCACATAAACCCTGCTGTACGTGTACAAGAGCTTTTCTAGGGCGATGACCTAGCGTGGCTTCCTTTTAATCTAAGCTTAGTATATTCATGTTCCTCTCCTGTCTCCTCTTTCAAAACTAGCTCTCAGAAAAGATCATAAATTCTCTCATGCTAAGGTACGAAAATGGCTGAGAAGTACTTTGTAGCCTCTCTCATAGCACCGTGAACTGACATAAAATGAATTAATTTCTGGGGCGCCTGGGTGGGAGCCTGCTTCCTCCTCTCTCTCTGCCTGCCTCTCTGCCTACTTGTGATTTCTGTCAAAATAAATAAATAAAATCTTTTAAAAAATTAATTAAATTCTAACTGTAGAATTTTAGATATCTGGAAGCTGAGGGGAAAATCCAGCAGGGTTGGCCCTCGGTAAAAAGTGTACATAGCAGTAAGGCCATGAGCCAAGAAAACGAAACCCCGGAAAACTGAAACCGCAACAAAACAAACTAAAGAAATATAGCTGAGGTGTTACATTTAGTATTTTTAAAAAATCTTATCTCATACTTTCAAGAATCTTTTATGGAAAACAAGGAAAACCATAGAGGCTGTTTTATGTGAAAGGTCAGAAACCAGGCACAGGAGTGATGCTTTCCCCAAGGGTCAGACGCCTTCTCCAAGGGTAGGTTGGCAGGTAATGGCTAAGCTACCTGGAGGGGTCAAAAGGAAATCCTTAAGACCAGACACCCACGCTTGAGGCCGAATTCCATCAACCAGAGAGTCATCTTTTCCAAGCTGCTTTCCTCTGTGAAACTGACATGACGAGCGTACTTAATCCATGGGACTGTTGTGAAGATACAGTAAGGAAAGGACTGAGCTGTGTTTCATGCAGTGCTTGCTCCTGGGAAGTGCTCCAACCATGCTCAGTAGGGTTCTGCTTCTTTTCTTTTTATTATTTAAAGCTAAGTGTGGGCACTTCTGTGAGAACAGTTAAACAGATGATCTGAGCAGGGTTCACTGATGCTCTCAGGGCTTAAAGAGTAGACAAGAGAGAATAGGGAAAGTAGCGCTGAAGCTGAAAGAGAGACAAGATAGAGGCGCATCTGTTGCGCAGGAGGAGAAGGCCCAGTTTCCAGAGGTGAGCCGCTGCAGGTGGCCAGAGGGGTGAGGAGAGTAGGAGCTGGGGTCGTGCCACTCAGGGAAGGATTGATTGATTAGGTCAAGCCCAGGGAGAGGTTTGGGTGGGTCTCGCTGGGCAGACTGAGAGGTCGGTGGAGTGTCAGTATAGAAATAGCAAAGATCTGGGGGGAGAAGTGGGTTGGTCAGACAGCAAGCAGCTGGCAGACAAGGATGTACTCTCAGGGCAGCCAAGAGCCAACGGCTCCTATGCACGCTGACGGCTTTCCTGTCAAGCACCCCCGGCTCAGGCAGCTTTTTTGCCTCAGGATTTCTCCCAGCTTGGAAGCTTGCTCAGTCAGCTTGCTGGCAGCCACAGCAGGGGAGTATGGTACATGTGGGTGTGGGGGTGCCACCCAGGGGCAACTCCCAACCCATGGAGGATGATGGTGGATGGATACATGTCCCACCCTCCCATACTTCAGAGGGGCATTTCTAGGTGGCTTTTTTATATGGATTTTCGAAGGGCCTTCGGGAGATTGTGTCAGTTGTCCACAGTGATAACCAGCTCAGGAATGCATCTTTTGTGGGCTTTTCCCTGTTTCCCTACGGCACTCTTGGTTCTTCTTCATTGTTTCTTGGGATAGCCTCACCAATAAATGATTGTCACCCAAGTCCTTGCCTCAGTTCCTTTCGCTTGAGGAGGAGTCCAAACTAAGTTATATTAGTATCATCTAACAAGAACTTGGGAGCTGAGATTCCAACAAAACAAAACAAAAAACCTAACCCCTGCCCAAACCATCGCTCAAATAGTGTTTGAAAAAGCATAGTCAAAACAGAAATTAGGAATTAAGAAAATCTCAAAAATGAACCGAGTCAAGATCATAGCAAAAGCTCAATGTTCTGGCTGAGATTGATCAGATGTAGATGGGCATATAAATAGAAAAAAAAACCCTATGCAAGTACTAGAAGAAAATGTAAGCCATCTGGAAACATACCCTAGAGAGCTTCTCACATAGGACAGACAGTCCAAGAGGTTGTGCACTGCATGACTGTGGTTATGGGGGTTGCAGGCTCCAGGAGCTCCCCAGCAGGGAAAGGGATGAGAGAAGCAGTTAGCAAGAACCATATGTACCAGGGTCATGTGGATAGCTTGTAAAACAGTGTTGAATGGAAACAGTATGAAATACAATAAGGTCTATGACACAGCATCTATTTCTATAAATATTCCATATATATACTACGTACTTCATAAGGAAACATACAAATACTATCATATCTAACACATCAGAGGAGTATCCATGCTGGGCAGGGGGAATGGAAGAGGGAAAAGGGAGTTTTATTTAATTTTTTTTTTAAAGATTTTATTTATTTATTTGATAGACAGAGACCACAAGCAGGCAGAGAGGCAGACAGAGACAGAGAGAGGAGGAAGCAGGCTGTCTGCAGAGCAGAGAGCCCAATGCGGGGCTCGATCCCATGACCCTGGGATTATGACCTGAGCCGAAGGCAGCAGCTTTAACCCACTGAGCCACCCAGGCGCCCCAAAAAGGGAGTTTTAAAAAAAAGTGTCTTACATGGACCCATGATGATTCTGTAAAGTTCATACTGAGGAGCCAAGTAGTGTGATTAACTCAACCCTGCACCAGAGGCCCAAAATGAGGGGAAAAGGAGGAGGAGGAGGAAATATAGAAAGATACTATTATAACTTCAGAGTAGGGAAGTCCTCCTAAATAGGTAGTATACAAGACACTAAATGTATGAAATTATAACTTTGACAATATGCCCAAGGAGGCATCTATAAGGATTCCAACAAAGCATTTTAATAATAGCTAAACACTGGAAATGACCTAAAGGTGCACTGAGAGGGAAATGGTTAATCGTGACCTATTCATACAATGGAATGCTATTCAGAGATCAAAGAGAAAGGGGCCGACCTGGATGTAATGACAAAGGCCACCAAATGCAGGAAAGCCATTCTCAATGTCATGTGGGTCCCTCTTGTCACACCCGGCTACTGGACCTGCCAGGAAATATCAACAGGTGAAAACAGTAAGTCAGAGAATACAATGATTGTGTTAATTTACAAAGCGCAATACAATACAATTTATACTATAAATGGGGGGGTGGGGCTAGTGGCACAAAAACATCTGCTTTATCTGTACATTCTATCCGTATGAAAATGCCCAAAAGTCTGGGACATTTAAAAAACAAATATATGTCGGGGCGCCTGGGTGGCTCAGTGGGTTAAAGCCTCTGCCTTCTGCTCAGGTCATGATCCCAGGTCCTGGGATCCAGCCCCACATTGGGCTCTCCCCTCAGCGGGGAGCCTGCTTCCTCCTCTCTCTCTGACTGCCTCTCTGCCTACTTGTAATCTCTGTCAAGTAAATAAATAAAATCTTTAAAAAAAAAAAAAACAAATATGTGTCTTTGAACATATATTGCATGAAAAGACTGTTACATGAGTACTGTCCTTGTGGCAAGACCTTCGGAATAGTTTTGAGCAATATGGCCAGTTTTTCTAAAGGTCCCCTGGTTCGTAAACACTCATCATCTCTCAGGATTTCCTGGAAAAACTACCGGGGCCAGAGCCTGCACTTTCCAGAATTATCCATCAGGGGGCAGAAGCGCCATGAGCCGGCTGCCCTGAGACCCAGCCGGCATTTAGGACTGGGCCACGGACAGGGAACATTCTCCAGCAGCCAATTGCTTCTCCACCATTAAAGGCTTATTATTTTTAAGTTTTCCTACAGAGTAGACAATTCAAATATGTATTCTTGGCTATTTTTAAAATTCAGAACATGCATTTGAATTCAGGGTAAGACATAATTCTTTTTCTTTCTTTTTTTCCCCAAAACAGAATTCTTCCAATTATTTTTTTATTAGAGAAATAACATATATTCATTATAATTATTTACTTATCTATTTATTTATTTGGTTTATTAATTTTTTTAGTATAAATTGGAAGACTTATAGTTTTATTATCTGGAGAAACACTTTAACATATCTCGTTTTCAGACTTAAACACTTATAAACAGTTTACCAACAGGGCCATCATTATCATTTTATAGTTGCTTCTTTTTATTTTTTTTTTAAGATTTTATTTATTTGACAGAGATCACAAGTAGGCAGAGAGGCACACGGGGGCAGGGGTGGAGCATGGGGAAGCAGGCTCCCCACTGAGCAGAGAGCCTGATGCGATGCAACCTAGTTGCTTCTTTTTGGATCAACAAGATCTTAGCCATCTCTTAAGCTCTCAATTTTTTTTTAATTTTAGATTTTATTATTTATTTATTTATTTGACAGACAGAGACCACAAGTAGGCAGAGAGGCTGGCAGAGAGAAGCGGGAAGCAGGCTCCCTGCCAAGCAGAAAGCCCAATTCTGGGCTCAATCCCAGGACCCTGAGACCAGGACCTGAGCCAAAGGTAGAGGTTTTAATCCACTGAGCCACCCAGGCACCCCTTAAGCTCTCAATTTAAAGTGAATTTTACAGGGCGCCTGGGTGGCTCAGTGGGTTAAGGCCTCTGCCTTCGGCTCAGGTCAAGAGGTCATGATCTCAGGGTCCTGGGATTGAGCCCCGCATCGGGCTCTCTGCTCATCAGGAAGCCCGCTTCCTCCTCTCTCTCTGCCTGCCTCTCTGCCTACTTGTGATCTCTGTCTGTCAAATAAAATAAATAAATAAAAACTTAAAAAAAAAATAAAGCGAATTTTACATATATGTTATTAACCCTGTTATTTTCATTACAGACCATTCTGACAGTGAGTGAGATGGGTCAAGACCCCATGCCATTGTTTGGGCATAAGTTCTGGTTAAGTTGTCCTGACGACAAGAGCCTGCCATGTCACGGAGCAAATCAGCAGCAGAGGAAGCCAAGTTCATCCTTGGATCGACACCTCTAAACGGCATGGAGTTTTGACGGCCAAGAGCTTATGTGCTCCGTGGTCTTTTGTAGGTTTCCCCACATGGTGGCTTCCTGGAGGGTGGATGTGATTTCCCTTTATTGGATAACAAAAGATAATCACAGATCAGCTTCACAATCTCTCTTGGAAAAGTGACTGAGCTGTCTATCAGTATATTGTGTGGGCTGGGGCTTACTAGAAAGCGAAGATTTTGGATGGCCAGATTCTAGTTGCTTCTCCCTAGGGAAAGTGACTACCTCATTGTAGAAAGTTATAAATGTAGCCCTTGCTCATTATATTGTTTGGGGAGGTTTGGTTCAAAAAAAAGGATAAAATAATGGCTTCATATGCAAAGCTATATCAGATTTAAACTATCTTTCTCTCTGGCACTGTTCTTCCAGTTGTGGAAAATCTAAATCCTAAGAAACTTAGCCAGATGAAGAATAGAGTTTGATTTTTTTAAATGAATTTACTTCTTGTTTTGGAAGGGATTCAAATAAATAGAAAGTTGAAGGATTGGCTGACAAATAGGAGAAAAAACATACCATTTGGAGAGGACCCAACAACCATACAAAACCAATGTCCAAGGAAACTAAGACTAATTTTGTCATCAACTTTCAAAGACCAAGGAATGCAGGGCTTAGAAAAAATGTGGTGTCATTTGCTCAGAGGCATAATGAAGGATTTCCAACCCAAACATCTTTGCAGACAATGGCTCAGACAATGGCTGAATTGAATAACCGAAACCACAGGAACAATAAGCCACAGATGTAGAAAGGGACCTGGGTGGTCTGGCTTGTGGCGAGGTGACAGCTTGCCAAGCATCAAGGTCTCCCGCTGACAAATTCTGCAGTTGTATTCCTCCTTCCTTGGGATTGGAATTGAGGTCATAGATATCTGTCCTGGTTTAAAGTACCAAGCTTCAAACCACCTCCAAAATTTGTTAATGCCTGGAATACCAGCTTGATTGGAGTCTGAAAAGCATATTTTATTACATATGTGTTTGTTTTTGGCATGATAGAAGCCAAAGGTGACTGGAGGTACAAATGTTTGTTTCCCAGAACTAAATATGAACTTCTTTAAGGAAGTGTCTCATCCCAGGCTAAAGGCAACAGATGATGCAGAGAAGAGTACCAAACAAACTGCTATGAAATGCTTTTGACCTTGGGAGATGATAAAGCAAAAATAAGAGAGGGGAATCGTGAAGCTAAATGTGAGAGCTAAAGACTATAAAACTCTTTGAAGAAAACAGGAGCAAATTCTCTTGACCTTGGATTAGAAAACAGTCTCTTAGATATCACATCAAAAGCACAAACAACAAAAGAGAAAAACAGATAAAGTGGACTTCATCAAAATTAAGACTTTTGTACTAGAGAGAACACCATTAAGAAAGTGGAAAGACCACCCACAGGATAGAAGAAAATATTTGCAAACCCTGTATGTGACGAAGGACTTGTAGCCAGAATATATAAAAATGCTTACAACTCAATAAAAAGACAACTCAGTTTTTAAATTGGGCAAAGGAATTGAATAGACATACAAATGGCCAACAGGCACATGAAAAGATAGTCAGCATCATCAGCTAGCAGAGAGTTGCAAATCAAAGCCATGGGGAGATATCACATCACACCCGCTAGGATGGTTAAAATGATAAGATAGATAACTCCAAGTGTTGACAAGGATATGGAAAAAATGGATCCTCATACAGGGCTGGTGGGGCCCTAAAATGGTTCGGCCTCTTTGAAAACAGTTGGCTGATCCTCAAAAAGTTAAACAAAAAGCTACTCTGCACTCTTAGGTATATATATACCTAAGATAATGGAAAATATGCATTTACATAAAAATATGTACATGAATGTTCATAGAAGAATTATTCAAATAGTCAAAAGGTAGAAACAACCAAAACATCCACCAATTGATGAATAAACAGAATGTAGTGTGTTCAGAAAATGAAATATTATTCAGCCCTAAGAAAGGAATGCACTACTGATATATGTTACAACATAGATGAACCCTGAAAACATTACGCTAAATCAAGGAACCCAGACACAAAAGGCCACATATTGGATGACTGCATTTATATGACCTATTTAGAACAGGCAAATCCATAGCAACACAAAGGAGATTCGTGGTTAATGAGGCCCGGGGCAAGGGGCGGGGGGATTGATGAGGGACTGCTGATGGGTATAAGGTTTCTTATGGGGGGGGGTGGAATGAAATGTTCTGGAATTAGATAGTGGTGATGGTTGTACAATTCTGTGAATATACTATAACCAGTGAGTTGTACACTTTAAAATCGTCGACTTTATGGTGTGAATTTTATCACAAAAAAATCCATGACAGTAAATAAATAAGTTAGGAGGGACATAAATGAGTAAGTGAGTGAATGAATGAATAAAGGTCACAAAGAGCCAGATCCCTTCTCCCTAATGAGCAGGAGCCTGAGGCTCTAGGTATTGACCTGGATTGGGTGACCAGACCTGGCCCACATACAAGCTGCCAAGGAAGGATTAAAGAACAATCCGGAGACGCCCACAGGCAGAAGTGTAACCAACGCCCCTTAGCCCCTTGTCAGTGGGAAAATCCTGGTAGGTGGCAAGGCATGGAAACTGAGGAAACCAGAATTGAGCAAGAGGGATTGGCATGAAAGTAGGAGGAGCAGCCAGGATATTGCCAGAGTGAAAAAACACAGCCCATTTGATAACTGCCTGGGACCAGCTGTGAGCAGAGGAGATGGTAAGGACACCGAGCAGAAATTGTGACTTTTGGAAGTAGTCATCCATTGTCTTCAAAGTGATTTGTGACGGGGTGCCTGGTGGCTCAGTCAGTTAAGCATTTGCCTTCAGCTCAGGTCATAATCCCAGAATTCTGGGATTGAGTCCTGCATGGGGTTCCCTATTCTCCCTCTGCCTCTACCGCTTCCTCCTGCTCATTCTTTTTCTCTTGATCTTGCTCTCAGATAAATAAATAAATTTTTTAAAAAGTGATTTGTGACATTCATTTCATTCAGTAAGCTGGGGTGCCTACCAAGTGCTAGCCATGGGCAATAGAAGGAGACTAAGAGCCAAGAGCTTTGCAGCCTGGGAACACACAGACAGTGAGTTA
>RCUC01093279.1:0-57955 GCA_003697995.1 Taxidea taxus jeffersonii | reverse complement strand
AAAAAAAAAAAAAAAACAAAAACAAGTTTCCTATCTTTATAGTTCTGATGTCTGTCTTTGAGACAGGTAAGAACCTGTCTACCCTAGGTATTCTCTAGTCTTGGCACTTCGCGAAAGCACACAGGAAGTAGGGAGAGTTTATAAGTGAGTGTAGGAGAATGATAGATCTGGAACTCATGTGCGAATTACAGGGAGAGAAGAGACAGTGGAAAAGAAATGTTGGTGCAAAGGGGCTCTTGTAAAAGAATCTGAGGTTAAGAAATCTGATTAGAGTTTTGAGTATATTGCAGAAAATCAGATGGTTTTTGGACATGCTTTGATCAAAATTTGACCAGGCTTGTAAACTGCTTATTGACAAATTCACTTTACCAAACAAAGAACCCTCATGTTCCAAAATGTAGGTGGGCAGGACTAGCCCCCAGCAGATTTGGGCAATAGAGTAAGTGTTCTCAGCCTACATTTTCTATACTTTTCTCAGCCAAGAGTGTTCCCACCATAACTATCATATCTGGTGCTCAGTAGCCTTCCCAGTTATTCAGCCTCTCCCTCTGGAAAATCACAACATCTGGTAAAGATTTGGAGAGCTCATTTACTTTAAAGTGTTAATGATAGTTGACAGGGCTCAGTGTGTTTCTTTTCCCAGGGGAATTTGCTTTAGGTCTAAGAAATACTCTGAGCAATTTTGAATATTCCTCAGTTATATGGGAGAGGTATTGGTGATATAGCCTACCTTTTTACTTGCCCTGAAATCATGGCAGTTATAAGCAATTTACCACTCATAAAGTCTGCCCTGTGGCTAGTTAAGGGAATAGAGGTAGGGAAGTTGGGAAAAGTTGGCTCTCCCAATGTTTGATTTGGCACCATCACTAAGCCTTTTTTTTATCCTTTTATTTGGCACTTTGAATTTAGTTTTCTTGAAATGAAGCTCTGATAAGAATACTAGAGAGTCCTAAAATACTTGTCCCAAGATCTTTTAGAAAAACAATGTATATATTCTTTCTTTGTTTAAGATTATTTGGGAAGTAGGATGAGAGAGCATTCAGAGTTCAGGAAAACCCCTAGGATATAGACACCAATTATAAAGTGTCAGCCAGGCCTCAGGGAAACTACTTGTTACACCCAGGGAGCTCACTGCTAAAAATCAAGGACCAATTTGTTGTTTTTAACCCAAAGTAATTTCTCATCAAATCATTTTATCTATCTCAACAATTATCTGACAGTAGATATAGTTGATATTTTTTGTCTTGGTGATAGATGGAAAACTAATACTTGTAATGTTATAAACCATGCCTGAGTAGAAATCATTAAATCAACTTGAATTCCAATATACAAAGCTATTCAATATACATTTATTCTTGTTTTTAATAAATGGTTTGTTCATTGGTATAGAAGATACTTTTATTATCCATTTTATTACTTCTACATTGTTCAGGGTTTAATATTCTAGTCTAGCCATGCTTAGTTATAAAATTGACACACATCCTTGTCACTGAGCACAATATAGTGACTATCAATGTATTTTTCCCCACAGTGACTATATTTATTTCTAGTAAGAATTGAAAATCATCAGCTATTTATTTAGCTGGTCCCATTTCTCTTAGTTTATTAAAACTACTGCTCATGTTGTTGGGACCCCTAGTTTATTTTATTGCAGCTAAATAAATCAGCCTAAATGAATTAAATGCTTCTATTAGTTGCTACATCTACAAAATTAGGAAACCGGATAGGGTGAATTTAAGGTACCATAGATAAGTCCTCCAATATTCCTTTAAGCACTAAACATCTATGAATCTATGTTTGTATTGGTTCTGTATCAATAATACCTACATCTGATAACACTTTCTAATTTACTTACATAAGCCTAAATGATTCTTGCAATTATGTATTTACATAATTTACTGAGTTTTTACTAAGTGTCTGCAGTGTCATTAGTCTCTGGGAATGTAAAGTTGAGGGAGATAGTCCAGAGATTATTATCCCCATTTTAGAGAGAAAGAATTGGAGAATCAGAGAAATTTAGTGATTTACCAAAGATTATAGTTGTGGAGCTGAGACAGAATTGCAAGTATTTTGACTTAATCGTTTGATAGTTTCATTCTACCTCTTGTGTACAGGTACATTAAATAGCCTGAAATGTAAAAGTTAATTATATGGATAAAGCACCAAAAGCATCATCCATAAAAGAAACAAAATGGACTTATTCAAAATTTAAAATTGTCCTATAAAAAACACTGCTAAAATAAGGAAAAGACAAGTCACAGAGTGGGAGCAAATATTTGAAAATCACATATATAATAAAGTACTTGAATTCAGAATATATAAAGAACACTTGAAACTCAATAATGAGGAAAACAAAAATGGCATAGACACTTAACCAAAGAAGGTATAGAAATGACAAATAGACACAGAAAAATATGTTAAATGTTATTAATTATCAGTGAAATGCAAACTAAAACCACACTGTACTACCATTACATGCCCATTAAAATAGCTAATATTTAAAAAAATGCCACTGACAATACCAAGTGCTGACAATGATGTGGAACAACAGGAAATTTCATATAGAGTCTCGATAGGAATGGAAGATGGTTAAGCCATGCTGGAAAATGGCTCATCAGGTTCTTATGAAATTAAACATATGCTTACCATATGACCTAGAAATCTAGAAGATATAGAGATGGCCAACATACAGGAAAAGATGCTCAAGATCACTCATCATCAGGGAAACACAAATCAAAACTACAATGAGATAATGACCTTATACCAGTCAGAATAGCTAATATAAACACAAGAAACAACAGGTGCTGGTGAGGATGTGGAGAAAGGGGAACCTTCTTACATTGTTGGTGGGAATGCAAACTGGTGCAACCACTCTGGAAAACAGTATGGAGGTTCCTCAAAAAGCTAAAAATAGAACTACACAATCACCCAACAATTATACTACTAGGTATTTATCCAAAGGATAAAAAATTACTGATTCAAAGGGATATGTGCACCCTGATGTTTATAACAGCATTATCTACAGTAGCCAAATTATGGAAAGAGCCCAAATGTCCATCAAGTAATGGATGGATAAAGAAACTGTGGTATATAATGGAATATTACTCAGCCATCAACAAGAATGAAATCTTCTCATTTGCAGTGATGTGGATTGAGCTAGAGAATATCTTGATAAGTGAAATAAATCAGTGATAGATAAATACTATATGATTTAGGTCACATGTGGAATTTAAGAAACAAAACAAATGAGCAAATGGAAAAAATAAGAGAGAGAGACAAAGCAAAATAGACTCTTAATTACAGACAACAACTGATAGTTACCAAAGGAGAGGGGTTGGGGGATAGGTAAAATAGGTGATGGGGATTAAAAAGTACACTTATTGTGATGAGCGATGTGCAATATGTAGAATTGTTGAATCACTATATTGTCCACCTGAAACTAATATTACTCTTTATGTTAACTAATTGGAAATTAAAAACTTAAAAAAGCAACAACAAAAAAGAAAATATAAAAAAAAAGTGAGGTTTTAATTCAGCACTATACACTTCTTTTATCTTATTGGCAAGACTCCTCTAGGCATCTAGTGTCTCCTCAGTTCTTTTTCTCAGCTTTCATGAGATGGAATCTAAGGATTGGCCAGTGACTAAAGGAGCCATTGTAGACAGAATAGACACAGAACAAACCTCTGTGCATTTCTGAAACTGAAGCATATTTGCTTAGCTTTTCAAATTTTTTGGAGAGTGTGTAAGAGTATGGCATAGTCTGTGTGGTGCTATAGATGAATATGTATATATATATACACACACACACACACACACACATATATACATATGTATATATATATACATATATATATGTATATATATATATATATAGAGAGAGAGAGATCCCCAATACTGAAAACACTCAGATCAGGAAAGGAAATCATAGTTGGAATGAAAAGAAGCATCTTGAAATCTTCACATCTTAATAAAAGAAATCATTTAATTGATGAATTTCTTACATCAAAATTCTGAAACTATGCCAGCATTTTATGTACACATTATTTTATTGTCACTTTCTGAGAGCTGAGTAACTAGTTGCATTTAAATTGCTTTTTTAGTTATCTAACAGTGAGATTTCTTTTGTAAAGTACAAAATGTTTAAAGCAAAAAGTTACTCAGGATTGACTGATTTTTTTAAAAGATTTACTTATTAATTTGAAAGAGAGAGAGCGGGGTAGGGGGACAGAAGGAGAGGGAGAGAGACTCTCAAACAGACTCAACGCTGAGCATGGAGCCCCTCATGGGGCCCAGTCTCACAACCCATGAGATCATGACCTGAGACAAAATCACTGATCAGATGTTTAACTGACTAAGCCACCCAGGCAACCCTCGTTATTTATTTTTAAGGCTAATTTACATGTTAGGTTTTCCTAAAGTGGGCTACATGTGTGCAAGAATTGGAAAGTTACAAACAATGCAGGATTTATTACTAACTTCTCTTTATACTCTTACTGATATCAAATAGAGTTAAACATTACAAGACATTACAAGCCATACTACTAAGAGTATAGTGAGTGTCTGTACATTCATCATATAAATTCATGCATATTAATCTCAATAAAAGTAATAAAGAGGCATAGCAGCAATGTCCACAATACTGTGAAAGTATTGTGGAAGGAGCCAAGATGTTCTGTGGAAGTAGCCAAGACGTTCTTCAACAGATGAATGGATAAAGAATATGTGCTTCATATATGCAGTGGAATATTACTCAGCCATCAGAAGGGTTGAATACTTACCATTTATATCAACATGGATGGAACTGGAGGGTATTAAACTAAGCGAAATAAGTCAATCAGAAGAAGACAATTATCATATGGTTTCACTTATATGTGAAATATAAGAAATAGAGAGGTTCATAGGGAAAGGGAGGAAAAACTGAATGAGAAGAAATCAGAGAGGGAGACAAAGCATGAGAGACTCTTGACTCTGGGAAACAAACTAAGGGTTATGGAAAGGGAGGTGCGTGGGTGTATGGGATAACTGGGTGATGAGCATTAAGGAGAGCATGTGATGTGATGAGCACTGGGTGTTATACGCAACTAATGAATCATTGAACACTACACCAAAAACTAATGATATACTATATGTTGAATAATTGAATTTAAATTTTAAAAAGTGTAATAAAGGACCTCAAAATAAATTAGAGATGCAGTTCTTTCCAAAATGACACCTTCAACAATGTGTCTGAATTGGAATATTTTACATAGTGATTTTCATTTTCATGTCAGGTTTGAAAAATATTTCAAGGTACACATCACAGGTGCATAGGACATATGATCTTAATTTTACTTTTTTGCTGACAAAATCAGATGAAGTGGAAACACAAGAATTACTAAAACTATGATAGAATGTTTACTCTATCTAGAGATAGGTGCTAGTAATACCCAATTTTGGATTTTATCTGCTGAATCCTAATATCAGTGATCAACTCTATTTAAAAGCATTCCAATCAGAATATTCCTTGAGACAAACAACAATAATGCAGAGAATATTATAGTGAGTTAAGAAAATAGTTGAGTGCTTGAATTTTTAGCCATATCCATTAGCCTTCAATTTGGATGATATGGATGGAGGAAGAGGGTTTTGTTTTTTCAGCATGACACTTGAATAAATTAATAGTTTGATCAAAGTGTACTATTAGAGTTGAAAATTATGAGATGGATAATACAGTATCAGAGAGGCCAGTAAAGCCACAAGAGAAATTATTTCAACCTGAAAAAGGAAAGAACTCATTAAAACTAATAGCCAGAACAAGACTAAATATTTGCATTTCATCAAAATAAAATGGCTGTGATTCAGTGTTTAAATATTATCAGCTGTTTTTTTTCTTCCAGGTATCCTACACCCTGCCCCAATGTTAAGCATATTTCACCTTCCTCTAACCACTCCAACCAGGGTAATGTCTAAGAGTAAATGAAATTTGAGCAATGACACAGAGGTGGATTACTTGAGAAATACTGATCTCGTTAATAAGCATCAGATAAAGGGTATATGCCAAGGATTAAGGAAAAGCTTTAGCTAGAAATGAAGGAAAGATTGAAATGACATAAGACATAAGATTCTGAAGCAGCCAGCTCCAAATAGGTGGACAGGAATATTAAATCACAATTAGAGAGAAGAGGTGAAAGACCAAACTGGATAATCAAAGTAGTAACTATTGAAAACAGAGTTTTCAATAGTTACTTGAGGAGGTAAATTAGGGATTGGGTATCTGTGTGTATTAGAGAGAAGTGCTGTATTGGAAAAAATGAGTTACAGAGCTATAGAATCCCTTTTTGTGCCCATTCATTATACTAAGCTTATATCATTGCAGTTTTTGCCCTGGTCAGATGGGCTGGTTTGTGGTGAGCTGCAAAAAAACCTGGGTTTAATTAAGATGGAGTCCTTTGACACATCAGATTGGTACAGTTGAATGATATTGCTGTGGCATCCCTCTTCTTCCATTAGTCCTCAAAACCCCAAATAGAAAACAAATAACTGGGAATAAGAAAGTCATGCAGATCTCAGGTTCATGTAGAAAATGAGAAGCCACGTAGTGCCCTCTCTCTTGTTAGTTAGTGACCCACCTTTCTGTCCTGTTGCCATTTGTAAGCTTGACCCTTACCTCTTTTGTCATTTTGTCTTCACTATTGGTCCAGGTCTTGTATGTTTATGACTTCACTTCCTTTGTGCTACATCTGCTTTACTTCAGATTCTGATTAGGTCCTGTGTTTCTGACCTAAAAGCTAAACCACAAATCCTAATTGTCCCTTGCATGAATGTTTGGTTTTGGAATTTTTATTTGGACTGCACTATGATTCCTATTAATACCACTATAGTTACTTAGCCAAAACTGCCCAAGACCCTTCTCCTAGTAATAGAACTTTTATTGAACAAGAAAAATGGGGGAGAAGGATAGACAGGAAATGATACTAAGGAGACATTAAGGTAGCTCAGAGATCCTATTTAGCATTTTGTGTTTTATTTCACAGGGAACAAGAACGACCTTCTCCTATAAAATATTTCTTGGTTAGAGAAAAAACATACCGCATAGAATGGATAATTGCCCTGGTGCGAAGAAGTATTATGTGGGTCTGGAAAGGAACCAAACTCAATGAGAACAGAAAATATCAATAAGAGCAGGATAGGAAGTTGAAATTTAAGATTAACATGCATAATGAAAAACATCTGGTGACCTTAGCTGACTACTAAATTAAATCTGGCTTAAAAGATGATGGTTTGGGGACACCTGGGTGGCTCAGTTGGTTAAGCAGCTGCCTTCGGCTCAGGTCATGATCCCAGCGTCCTGGGATCGAGTCCCACATTGGGCTCCTTGCTTGGCAGGGAGCCTGCTTCTCCCTCTGCCTCTGCCTGCCACTCTGTCTGCCTGTGCTTGCTCTCTCTCTCTCTAACAAATAAATAAATAAATAAAAATCTTAAAAAAAAAAGATGATGGTTTGGATTTTTAGGAACAGGAGTTCTCAGGTATATTTCCCTTTTGACAACTATTTGTAACTGCAAAGACAAGGTGAGGACTGCCTGGGTCAGTATTTTTCACAGCAAAGTTGAAACATACAGACTCATGCAGAAAAAAGTCATGGAGATTTACCTTTCCAAATAAATCCGTATACCAACCCAGAAAACATTCCCCAAAATGACAGCACATGGAGAGTCGTCCCCTTAGAAAAGGAATTCAGTTTTGACTTATCTATACTATAGACCTTGAAAGGTTTTAGTCACTTCATCCAATGAAAAATGGAGATGTTTGACTTGTGACAGATGATCTGCCCAGGAGTGTTTTCTCTATTCTATTGCTGCCTCAATTGTATATTTAGTGAATTAGCTGTGACTGATGATAGCATATTAAGCCCTTGCTAGTTTTTCTGGTGAAAATATGGCATATTTTAACTATATTAATAGTTTTACGTTTAAGTATAGCACAATATACTTTTATAATCTTTCAATAGTGAAGCCACAATTTATACAAATAGATTCATTCTGTTTTTAGCTCAAGCAACTCTGACAAAGAGATGTCATTTGAAGTAATGTTGCTCATCCTTCAAAGATGCAAAAGCTGAAGGCTACATTGCTTTGATATGAAATAACTTCATAGTTTTGAATGCCTGGCAAAATCTGTATATGCCACTAACAGCAACTTAAGTAGGTTTTACAACTGAGGCCAAATGTACTCCTAGGAGAAAACCATCACTAACAATGGTGATTTTGAAATAAAAGAGCTAAAGAAACAGTTTTGTTCAGAAACACAAACTTCCCTAAAAACTGGTTATAGAATATTTAATCAAATTAAAGTTTATAAATATAATTGTGCATAATGTAAAGTGTTGGTAATTACAGCAGACTGTAGGGATACTGTTTTGGCTTAAGCAGTCTTTTTGCCTTTTTCCTTAAGTAATTTTTTTTTTAAAGAGGGGTCTTTCTTTTTTTTTTTAAAGATTTTGTTTATTTGACAGACAGAGATCACAAGTAGGCAGAGAGGCAGGCAGAGAGAGAGGAGGAAGCAGGTTCCCTGGGAAGCAGAGAGCCTGATGCGGGGCTCCATCCCAGGGCTCTTGAGATCATGACCTGAGCCGAAGGCAGAGGCTTTAACCCACTGAGCCACCCAGGTGCCCCAGCAATCTTTTTTTTTAAAGATTTTATTTATTTATTTGACAGAGATCACAAGTAGTCAGAGAGGCATTCAGAGAGAGAGGGGGAGGCAGGCTTCCTGCTGAGCAGAAAGCCAGATGCAATGCTCAATCCCAAGACCCTGGGATCATGACCTGAGCTGAAGCCAGAGGCTTTAACCCACTGAGCCACACAGGCACCCCTCCTTAAGTAATCTTATTTGGAGTTTGGTGTATATCAGATTTAGGGTGGGTACCCTAAAATTTTTTAGGAAATGGTGTCAATTGAATTTATTTTCTACTTTATCTATTCCTCAGTAAAGATTAGTTTATACTTTTGCTTGTAAACATCACTGTGAAGGAGAAAATACAAGGGTTTGCTCATATTGTCTCCTTTAGTATAACTACTATATTGCAATATTGTGTGACTCTCACTGCTATTTGAATGCCAATACTTCAATTCTGTAAATGGATAAGAAAGATAATTTGAGAAACTACCTGTTAAGAGATAGGTTTATCCGTCTAGAGTGCTGGTTAATGAAGTATTCACTTAAGCCTTTAGGCCTTGAAGAGAACGCTCAGTATTTTTAATATTGAATAAACCTAGGTCTCCTAAAATATGCCAGTTTATATGTATTATGGTCACAAGATTCAAGCCATTTTCTCATAGCAACAGCCTTAAACTAAAAAACACTGAGATATACTTAGTTTATAAAAGTCAAACTGAGACATGACAGGTTCCCAGAGACATGTAAACATGACCCTGAGTGATAAATGTGCTGAGAGCTGGATCTAATTTACAAGTTGTAGCCTCCATTTTATTCTAGATCGGTGTGTGTGTGTGTGTGTGTGTGTGTGTTGGAAGTTGATTGTATAAGTGTGTGAACTTATATTTTTTTAGAGAGAGATAGGGAGAGAAGGGGCAAAGGTAGAGGGAGAGAGAATCTTAAGCAGGCTCCATACCTAATGCAGAGCCCAGCTCGAGCATTGATTTCAGGACCCTGGGAGCATGATCCAAGCCAAAATCAAGACTCAGATGTCTAACCAACCAAGCCATTCAGGTGCCCCAACTTTCTGATACTTTTGGTAAGTGTTTCTGTAGAGGCTTTGGATGGTACCTCATCAAGTTCACCCAGAAGCAAGTTCCTTTGTATGTGATATATATAGTAGTATCTTGGTTGATCCCTGCTGACTTGGACTTTCGAAGTATAATTTTAACACTATTACTTTTTTCCACAGAAATATTTGACCTATAGTATTCATAAATAAGAACTATAAAAATAGGCTCACTATTATGAATTGGGTTCTTGTATACCTGGGGTTTAAGAATGTGTAGTCTTTTGATGATAGGCCCAGGTAAACAAACTCATAAGGCACAAACTTTGTTTATTCTCTTCAGTATTGCCTTCTATTGCTATCCACAAATGTTAACTCTGTATTATTCCCAAACTTGGCAGCATATTTAAAAGCAGAGCTACCCTATGACCCAGAAATTGCACTACTGGGTAGTTACCACAAAGACACAGATGTAGTGAAAAGAAGGGCCATATGCACCCCAATGTTCATAGCAGCAATATGCACAATAGCCAAAATGCGGAAAGAGCCAAGATGCCCTTCAGCAGATGAATGGATAAAGAAGATGTGGTCCATATACACAATGGAATATAACTCAGTCATCAGAACAGATGAATACCCAGTTTTTGCATTAACATGGATGGGGCTGGAGGAGATTATGTTAAGTGAAATAAGTCAAATAGAGAAAGACAATTATCATATGGTTTCACTTATTTGTGGGACATAAGGAATAGCATGGAGGACATTAGGAGAAAGAAGGGGAAAATGAAGAGGGAGAAATCAGAGTGGGAGATGAACCATGAGAGACTTTGGACTCCGGGAAACAAATGGAGGGTTTTTGAAGGGAGATTGGCAGGTGGATGGGTTAAATAAGTGATGGGTATTAAGGAGGGCACGGATTGCATGGAGCACTGGGTATTATATGCAAACAATGAATCATTGAACACTACATCAAAAACTAATGATGTATTGTATGGTGACTAACATAATACAATAAAAGAAAAGCCATCTTTGACCTTTAGTTACCCCAGATGGTATGAATTTCTCATCTGCATGATTACAGTTCTTAGCTCTGACAAAACACACCTAGAGCTATGTCTACATTATAACACCCCTACATATGAACACCCCTATCTTTGTATTATTTCCCCATCTGAGCTCCCTAATAATGTGTAGTGAAAGCTCTATGCCCAGACTGCTTTGACATAGGATCATATGCTAGGTCCTCTCTTCTTTAAAGGAAGACAGTGAGTCTTCATTTCAAAGGGTAGATCATAACGTAAAAGCACTTCATATGTAGTGTCTTCATTGAATTGACAATTTAAATCTATTTAGATGTTTTCTAATTCAGTCTAACAGCCTGTCAGTAACCAATTAAATCCATTAAAACAGTAATAAGTTTAGACTTTACTTGTTTAGAGTCTAGCCTCAAATATTCAATTGTCCTCTTGGAATACTTTATAAATAATCCAGTGAAGAACTCTGAGAGAAAGAAACAATACTTTGTATTGAAGTTTTCAGTGTGTATTTCAAGGGAATTGCCAAAAATGGAAGTTTGTGAATTAAATCAACTTTGCATAATTTGCAATAATAATCTCTTCTTTTGAGTAAAGTTATTTACAGAACACATTCATACACATTTGTGAATTTGACTTTTACAACAACCTTTTGAGGACAGTAGGATAGACATTGCTATTCCCATTTTACAGATGAGGAAATTTAACAAACTTTGTTAAGGACACACAGACATAAATGATGGAGGCCACAACTCAATCCTAAATCTGGTGGGTTTTTTTTTTTTTTTACTTCTCTGTTAGAATTACAGTAGTAATTGTTTTTTTTTAATGAGGTGGATTAATTAACTCATTTGTATCTCTGTGTCCTTTTACAGTGTGTTCTCTTGCCCAGAATGTCTCTTACCTTTTCTCCTAAGCCTCGCTCAAATCCTACCTCCTTCAAGAAACTTCTCTGGTTACTCATAGATCTCCTCCTTCTCAGAACTTCTACAGAACCTTTAGTTTATACTCTAAAATCTAGCATTTAATTTTTACTGTTTTATATTTTGTCCAAACTGAACTGTGGGAATGAAACAGAAATTGTACTGTTTGTATAAATGGCTTTTATTATTTATTTTTTAACTTAATCAAATAAGGTTTCTTTATTTATGATTTATGATCATAGGGAGTGCAATGATAAACAGTAAATAAATAATATATCATAATATCATAAATATATAATATATCATATAATAAATATATATCATATATATTTATGGTACATTTATGGTAAATATATATCATGTATATTTATGGTATATAATAAATATATCACAATATCATAAATGATGATTTATGATCATAGGGAGTGCAATGATTAATGTTGGTTACTAGAAGTTTTTATTACTAAATTGTATATATTTATACCTTTAATGTAATATTTTTAAAAGTTTTTATTTAAATTACAGATTGTTAACATATAATGTGATATTAGTTTCAGGTGTACGATTCAGTGATCCAACACTTCCATACAATACTGGGTGCTCATCATAACAAATGCGCTCCTTAGTCCCCATCACTTATTTAACTCATCCCACCCACCTCTGCTCTAGTAACTGTGAGTTATTATATATATATAGTATATACACATATATACTATATATATATAGCCCTCTATAGTTAACAGTCTGTTTCTTGGGTTGCTTTTTTCTTTTTTCCTCACTTCGTTCATTTGTTTTGTTTCTTAAATTCCATATGAGTGAAATCATATGGTATGTGTCTTTCTCTGACTGACTTATTTTGCTTAGAAAATATGCTTAGCATAATAATGGCAAAATTTCATTCTTTTTTATGGCTGAGTAATTTATATATATACATACACACATACACTTCTTCTGTATCCATTCATCAGTTGATGGACACTTGGGCTATTTCCATAATTTGGCTATTGTAGATAATGCTGCTATAAACATCAGGATGCATGCACCCATTTGAATTATACTTTTGTATTCTTTGGGTAAATGCCCAGTAGGACAATTACTGGTTTTTGTGGAGTAGTTCTAATTTTAACATTTTGAGGAACCTCCATACTGTTTTCCAGAGCAGTGGCATCAGTTTGCATTCCCACAAACAGTGCAAGAGGGTTCCGCTTTCTCCACATCCTTGCCAACACCCATTTTTTCTTTCTTGTGGTATTCATTTTAGCCATTCTGACAGATGTGAGGTGATATTGAAAGGCAACCTATGGAATGGAAGAAGATATTTGCAAATGACATATGTGATAAAGGTTTAGTATCCAAAAAATAAAAAGAACTTTAAAAAGTCAACATGAAAAAAATAAATAATCCAATAAAAAATGGGCAGAAGACATGAATAAACATTTTTCAAAGAAGACATACAAATGGCCAACAGACACAAGAAAAGATCCTCAACATCACAGATCATCAGAGAAATACAAATCAAAATTACAATAAGATATTTTTGTATAAATGACTTTTAAACATTTATATCTCTTGTCCTCTCCCCTTTCTCCCATGGGCTTATCTGATGGTCCATACCCAGAATTGTCCTTTCACAAAGAGATTGTCAAATGTACCTTTATTTTTTAAATTTACTTTTTATTAACATATAATGTATTATTAGCCCCAGGGGTATAGGGCTGTGAATCACCAGGTTTACACACTTCACAGCACTCACCATAGCATATGTCCTCCCCAATGTCCATAACCCAACCACCCCCTTACCCCATCCCGCAGCAACACTCAATTTGTTTTGTGAAATTAAGAGTCTCTTATGGTTTGTCTCCCTCCTGATCCCATTTGTTTCATTTATTTTTTTACTACCCCCCAAGCCCACCATGTTGCTTCTTGACCTCCTCATATCAGGGAGATAATATGATAGTTGTCTTTCTCTGATTGACTTATTTAGCTACGCACAATACCCTCTAGTTCCATCCACATCGTTGCAAATGGCAAGATTTCATTTCTTTTGATGGCTGCATAGTATTCCATTGTGTATATATACCACTTCTTCTTTATCCATTCATCTGTTGATGGACATCTAGGTTATTTCCACAGTTTGGCTACTGTGGACATTGCTGCTATAAACATTCGGGTGCACATGCCCCTTCGAATCACTACATTTGTATCCTTAGGGTAAATACTCAGTAGTGAAATTGCTGGGTCATAGGGTAGCTCTAGCTTCAACTTTTTGAGGAACTTCCATGCTGTTTTCCAGAGTGGCTGCACCAGCTTGCATTCCCACCAACAGTGTAGGAGGGTTCCCCTTTCTCCACATCCTCGCCAGTATCTGTCATTTCCTGACTTGTTCATTTTAGCCATTCTGACTGGTGTGAGGTGGTATCTCATTGTGGTTTGGATTTGTATTTCCCTGATGCCGAGTGATGTGGAGCACTTTTTCATGTGTCTGTTGGCCATATGGATGTCTTCTTTGCAGAAATGTCTGTTCATGTCCTCTATCCCATTTCTTGATTGGATTATTTGTTCTTTGGGTGTTGAGTTTGCTAAGCTCTTTATAGATTTTAGATACTAGCCCTTTACCTGATATGTCATTTGCAAATATCTTCTCCCATCCTGTCAGTTGTCTTTTGGTTTTGTTAACTGTTTCCTTTGCTGTGCAAAAGCTTTTGATCTTGATGAAGTCCCAATAGTTCATTTTTGCCCTTGTGTCCCTTGTCTTTGGTGATGTTCCTTGGAAGAAGTTGCTGCCTATGTTCTCCTCAAGGGTTTTGATGGATTCCTTTCTCACATTGAGATCCTTCATCCATTTTGAGTCTATTTTCATGTGTGGTGTGAGGAAATGGTCCAGTTTCATTTTTCTGCATGTGGCTGTCCAATTTTCCCAACACCGTTTGTCCAAGAGGCTGTCTTTATTCCATTGGACATTCCTTCCTGCTTTGTTGAAGATTAGTTGATCATAGAGTTGAGGGTCTATTTATGGGCTCTCTATTCTGTTCCATTGATCTATGTGTCTGTTTTTGTGCCAGTACCATACTGTCTTGATGATGACAGCTTTGTAATAGAGCTTGAAGTCTGGAATTGTGATGCCACCAACTTTGACTTTCTTTTTCAATATTCCTCTGGCTATTCGAGGTCTTTTCTGGTTCCTTACAAATTTTGATTATTTGTTCCATTTCTTTGAAAAAAAATGGATGGGATTTTGATAGGGATTGCATTAAACATGTAGATTGCTTTAGGTAGCATAGATATTTTCACAATATTTGTGCTTCCAGTCCATGAGCATGGAACATTTTTCCATTTCTTTGTGTCTTCCTCAATTTCTTTCATGAGTACTTTATAGTTTTCTGAGTATAGATTCTTTGCCTCTTTGGTTAGGTTTATTCCTAGGTATCTTATGGTTTGGGGTGCAATTGTAAATGGGATTGACTCCTTAATTTCTATTTCTTCTGTCTTGTTGTTGGTGTAGAGAAATGCAGCTGATTTCTGTGCATTGATTTTATATCCTGACACTTTACTGAATTCTTCTACAAGTTCTAGAAAATTTGGAGTGGAGTCCTTTGGGTTTTCCACATATACTATCATATCATCTGCAAAGAGTGATAGTTTGACTTCTTCTTTGCCAATTTGGATGTCTTTAATTTCTTTTTGTTGTCTGATTGCTGAGGCTAGGACTTCTAGTCATATGTTGAATAGCAGTGGTGATAATGGACATCCCTGCCGTGTTTCTGACCTTAGCAGAAAAGCTCTCAGTTTTTCTCCATTGAGAATGATATTTGCGGTGGGTTTTTCATAGATGGCCTTGATGATATTGAGGTATGTACCTCCTATCCCTACACTTTGTAGGGTTTTGATCAGGAAAGGATGCTGTACCCTGTCAAATGCTTTTTCACCATCTATTGAGTATCATATGGTTCTTTTTCTTTCTTTTATTAATGTATTGTATCACATTGATTGACTAGTGGGTTTTGAACCAACCTTGCAGCCCTGGAATAAATCCCACTTGGTCGTGGTGAATAATCCTTTTAATGTACTGTTGGATCCTATTGGCTAGTATTTTGGTGAGAATTTTTGCATCGGTGTTCATCAAGGATATTGATCTGTAATTCTCTTTTTTGATGGGATCCTTGTCTGGTTTAGGGATCAAGATGATGCTGGCCTCATAAAATGAGTTTGGAAGTTTTCCTTCCATTTCTATTTTTTTGGAACAGTTTCAGGAGAATAGGAATTAATTCTTCTTTAAATTTTTGGTAGAATTCCCCTGGGAAGCCGGCTGGCCCTGGGCTTTTGTTTGTTTGGAGATTTTTGTTGACTGCTTCAATCTCCTTACTGGTTATGGGTCTGTTCTATTTTATGGTTCTATTTTATTCTATGTTCTATTTTATTCTATGGGTTTTCTATTTCTTCCTGGTTCAGTTGTGGCAGTTTATACATCTTTAGGAATGCATCCATTTCTTCCAGATTGTCAAATTTGCTGGTGTAGAGTTGTTCATACTATGTTCTTATAGTTGTTTGCATTTCTTTGGTGTTGGTTGTGATCTCTCCTCTTTCATTCATGATTTTATTTATTTGGGTCCCTTCTCTTTTCTTTTTGGTAAGTCTGGACAGAGGTTTATCAATCTTATTAATTCTTTCTAAGAACCAGCTCCTAGTTTCATTGATTTGTTCTGTTGTGGTTGTTGGGTTTTTGTTTTTTGTTTTTTTTTATTTTTTTGTTTTGGTTTCTCTTTCATTTATTTCTGCTCTGATCTTTATGATTTCTCTTCTCCTGCTGGGTTTGGGCTTTCTTTTTGTTCATTCTCCAGCTCCTTTATGTGTAAGTTTAGGGTGTGTATTTGAGGCCTTTCTTGTTTATTGAGAAAGGCTTGTACTGTTGTATATTTTCCTCTCAGGACTGCCTTTGCTGTGTCCCACAGATTTTGAACTGTTGTGTTTTCATTATCATTTGTTTCCATGATTTTTTTCAATTCTTCTTCAATTTCCCGGTTGACCCATTCATTCTTTAATAGGATGCTCTTTAGTTTCCGTTTATTTATATTCTTTACAAATTTCCTCTTGTGATTGAGTTCTAGCTTCAGAGCGTTGTGGTCTGAAAATATGCAGGGAATGATCCCAAATCTTCTGATTCCAGTTGAGACCTGATTTATGACCCAGGATGTGATCTGTTCTGAAGAACATTCCAAAAGCACTAGAAGAGAATGTGTACTCTGTTGCTTTGGGATGGAATGTTCTGAATTTATCTGTGATGTCCATCTGATCCAGTGTGTCATTTAAGGCTTTTATTTCCTTGTTGATCTTTTGCTTGTTGATCTTGATGATCTGTCCATTTCAGTGAGGGGAGTGTTAAAGTCCCCTACTATTATTGTATTACTGTCAATGCATTTCTTTGATTTTGTTATTAATTGGTTTATGTAGTTGGCTGCTCCCATGTCAGGGGCATAGATATTTAAAATTGTTAGATCTTCTTGTTGGACAGATCCTTTGAGTATGATATAGTGTCCTTCCTCAACACTTATTATAGTCTTTGGCTTAAAATCTAATTGATCTGATATAAGGATTGCCACCTCAGCTTTCTTTTTGTCCATTAGCATGGTAAATTGTTTTCCACCCCCTCACTTTAAATCTGGAGGTGTCTTTGCGTCTAAAGTGAGTTTCTTGTAAAAGCCTATTTTTTTTTATTCATTCTGATACCCTGTGTCTTTTGATTGGGGCATTTAGTCCATTTACATTCAGGGTAACTATTGAGAGATGTGAATTTAGTGCCATTGTATTGCCTATAAGGTGACTGTTACTGTATATTGTCTGTGTTCCTTTCTGATCTACTACTTTTAAGGTCTCTCTTTGTTTAGATGACCCATTTCAATATTTCCTGTAGACCTGGTTTGGTGTTTACAAATTCTTTTAGTTTTTGTTTGTCCTAGAAGCTTCTTTGTCCTTCTATTTTCAATGATAGCCTCGCTGGATATAGTATTCTTGGCTGCATGTTTTTCTCGTTTAGTACTCTGGATATATCATGCCAGTTCTTTCTGGCTGGCCAGGTCTCTCTGGATAAGTGTGCTACCAATCTAATATTTTTATCATTATATTTTACAGTCTTCTAGTCCCAGGCTGCTTTCAGGACTTTCTCTTTGTCGCTAAGACTTGTAAATTTTACTATTAGATGACAGGGTGTGGACCTATTCTTATTGATTTGAGGGAGGTTCTCTGTGCCTCCTGGGTTTTGATGCTTGTTTCCTTTGCCATATTAGGGAAATTCTCTACAATAATTCTCTCCTATATACTTTCTGCTCCCCTCTCTCTTTCTTCTCATTCTAGAATTCCCAATTATTCTAATGTCGTTTTGTCTTATGTTATCACTTATCTCTTGAATTCTCCCCTCGTTGTCCAGGAGTTGTTTTTGTCTCTTTTGCTCAGCTTCTTTATTCTCTGTCATTTGGTCTTCTATATTACTAATTCTCTCTTTTACCTCCTTCATCCTAGCAGTAAGAGCCTCCATTTTTTATTGCACCTCATTAATAGCTTTTTTTTTAAAATTTCAAATTGTTTAGATTTTAGTTCTTTTATTTCTCTAGAAAGGGCTTTTATTTCTGCAGACAGGGTTTCTCTAATATCTTCCATGCCTTTTTCAAGCCTGGCTAGCACCTTGAGACTCATCCTTCTGAATTCTAGATCTGACATATCACCAATATCCATATTGATTAGGTCCCTGGCCTTTGGTACTGCCTCTTGTTCTTTTTTTTTTTTTTTTGTGGTGAGTTCTTCCTACCTTGTCATTTTAATTTTATCCAGATAAGAATATATGAAGGAGTGAATTAAATACTAAAAGGGTGGCAATGACCCCAGGAAAATGTGCTTTAACCAAATAAGAAGAGACCCCAAATCATGGGTGGAAGAAATGGGGTAAAAAGTTCAGAAAAAAATTTAAAAAGAAAACAAACAAAGAAAACCATAAAAAAGAAAAAATATATATATATATTAGACTGGTGAATAGAACAGGTTCACCCACTTAAGTTTTGGAGTATTTTGGTCTCTTAGAAGGAACTACCTCCCAAAATTTTAAGGAATGAAAAACACATATAAGAGTAAGCATGATGAAGGGATGGAATATATATATATATAAAGATATTTTAAAAAATTCTGAGAAAGGAATTGATAAGAATATTTGGTTGGGAAAATAAAGAAAAAGAACATGGATAGAATTTGCTCAGGCTGGAAGCTAGAACAAAGCCCTGTGCTAGATTTAGGGTATATTTTGATCTATTAGAAGAAGTTGGATCCCAAATTTTTTTAGAAGAAAAAATCCTATGTGTATACAAAAAATAAAGTTAGATACAATGAAGGATAAAATATGATTATAATAATGAAGGTTCAAAAAAGGTTTTTTTTTTTTAAACCCTTTATTTATTGTTAAGATAAACTAGTTAAAAAATGTTAAAAGTGGAAAGGGTAAAAGTTAAAGAATTTAGCAGGACAAAAAATAAAAAAAATTAATTAACTCTGCAAGACTAAAGAATCATGGGGAGAAAGCCATGAATTCCATGCTTTACTTCTCCTCCTCTGGAATTCTGCTGTTCTCCTTGGTAAGTGTACTTGGTCTTGGCTGGATTTCTTGCTGATCTTCTGGGGGAGGGGCCTGTTGTAATGATTCTCAAGTGTCTTTGCCGGAGGCAGAATTGCACCACCCTCACCAGGGGCCAGGCTAAGTAATCTGCTTGGGTTCACTTTCAGGAGCTTTTGTTCCCTGAATGCTTTCTGTAGAGTTCTGGAGGCTGGGAATGAAAATGGTGACCTCCCAATCTCTGGCCCAGAGGAGCCAAGAGCTCGGGGCCCCACTCCTCAGAGTACCCTCAGAACATCAGTGTCTGATGTCTTCCTACTGACACAAAAGCACACATGGAATTTTCTACATCTTAGACACAACATAAACACTTGGTTAATATTAGTTAATGGTGTGGATGGACTTTGACTATTGTAGCCACTTTCCCTCATTTTCAAGGCTGGCTTCATGAGGACTTCTAGGTTCATAGTTCCAAAATAATTTAGGCTGTGTATGGCCCATGTCAAATGAATCATCTGAGTTCTGTTTATTCTTTCTGATCATTGACAGTGACTCCAATCAAAACCACTTGTTCAGTCTTATCTCACCATTAAAGATCACATGATGTAGCCAAAATTCTGCATCCTCTTGATTTTGTATGTCCAAATAATCAAATCAGACTGACTTTTTTTGCACTCTGTCTCTTAACAGTTGGCCTGTAAATAGCCAATCTACCCAGAAGTAAAGATGCAGCCTTATGCAGATTCTTAATAGTAAATCCCATTTTCCTTTTAGATGCTTTTGGTTCCCTTTGTCTATGGCAAAGAAATAACACTTTGGATGCCTGGGTGGCTTAGTGGGTTGGGGCCTCTGCCTTTGGCTCAGGTCATGATCCCAGGGTGCTGGGATCGAGCCCTGCATCAGGCTCTCTGCTCCGTGGAGAGCCTACTTCCTCCTCTCTCTCTGCCTGCCTCTCTGCCTGCTTGTGATCTCTGTCTGTCAAATAAATAAATAAAATCTTAAAAAAAAAAAAGAAATAACACTCATACATTCTCTGTGTTGTACACTTCACAGTCTCCCTCCCTCTACCATATACATCTATTGCTCCTCCAGTAATTTCTCTAAACTGAGATTATAGTGCCAAGTCAGCAGGGAAGAAGCAAATGCCTAAAAAGTACAAGTTGTTTAGAAAACTATAGCATGATGATATCAAAATACTGTATATTTATTATTTTTTCTAACATGTAGATTGGAATGGGTCTAGGCATCCTGTGTTCCCTGTTTTTTTTTTCAGCTTGATTTCAACCACTTTAGCCTCTTTCAGCAGCTTTAAACAATTCCTTGTATTTTGAAATTATGCAGATTCATATGTACCTATAAGAAATAATACAGAGATCCCATGTACTTTATATCCAGTTTTTCCCAATTGAGACCTCTTGCAAAACTATAGTACAATATCACAGATGGGATATTGACATTGATACAATCCACAAATTTTATTTAGATTTCCCAGTTTTATTTGTACTTAATTGCATAGGTGTAGTTCTGCACAATTTTATTATACTTGTGAGTTTGTGTAACTACCACCACAGTTAAGATACTGAGCAATTTCTTCACCCTGTGTTACTCCTTTTAAGTACATCAACCTTCTTGTTCTCCATCTCTATTTTTTTTAATTTTGAAAATGTTTTATCAGTCGAATCATACAATATGTAACCCATTGGAGTGGCACTTTTTTTTTTCTCTCGGAATAATTCTTTGGAGATTCATGCAAGTTGATGCATGTATCACAAATTCCTTCCTTTTTATTGCTGAATGGTATTCCATGTTATAAATGTACCACAGTTTGTTTTACCATTCATCTGTTGTAGCTCTTTCGAGTTTTGGGCTATTATGAACAAAGCTTCTACAAACATTTGTGTACAGGTTTTTTTGTAAATTTTATTTTTTACTATAGGATAAATGCCCAAAACTGAAATTGCTAAACTATATGATAGTAGAATATTTATTTTTATAAGAAACTAACAGTATTTTCTAGAGTGGCTATTATACTTTACATTATTGGCAGCAATTAATAGGTGATTCATTTTCTGCACATCCTTGCCAGCATTTGGTGTTGTCAATATTGTTTTATTTTACATTTATAATTACTGTGTGATAATGTTTCATCATGGTTTTAATTTGTATTTCCCTAATGATTAAGAGTACTGAATATCTTCTTATGTGCTTATTTGACATCAGAATATTCCTTTGATGGAGTGTCTCTTTATGCCTTGTGCTCATTTTATAAGTGAATTATTTTTCTTTTCTTTTTTTTACTATTATTTTGAGAGTTCTTTATATATTCTATATACTATTCCTTTGTCATATATTTAGTCTGCAAATATTTTCTCTCACTATGTAACTTGTCTCTTTCTCCTTTAAAAGGGTCTTTAACAGAACAACCCTTTTTAATTTGGTGATGTCCAATTTATTATTTGTTTCCTTTTGTGGGATTATGCTGTTGTTGTCAGGTCTTAGAAATCTTTGCCTAGCCCTGGATCCCAAAGATATTCTTTTTTTTCTAAAGAATTTATACTTTTAAGTTTTTTATTTAAGTCCATGAGCCATTCTGAGTTATTATTGCACAAGATAGAAGTTTTAGGTTGAGATTCATTTTGGGTGGGGGGGGGGTCTATCGATAGCCAATTATCCTGGCACCATTTAAAAAATGCTCTCCTTCCTTTACTGGATTGCTTATCACTTTTGTCAAAAATTTATTTTGAATATTTTTTTGGGTCTGTTCTGTGTTTTACATTTTTCCTTTGATCTATATATCTATTCCCCTACTAATGCCACACTTTCTTGATAATTGTAGCTATATAATAGTCCTTAATATCAGGTACAGGGATTCCTCTTGGTCAAGAGGAACTAATTTTCTTTGGTCAAGATTATTTTCACTAGGGCTGTGCCTTGTCACATAAATTTTAGAATAAGCCTGTGTATATCTGAAAAATACCACCATGCTGAGATTTTTAAAGGAAGTGAATACACTTAAAAATCCATTTGGGTATAACTGATATTTTTACTATGTTTAATCTTCCAATTTATTAACATGGTTATTTCTATTTATTTGGCCTTGGATTTTCTTTGATCACCAACACTTTATAATTTTCCATATACAGATCCTATACATGTTTTGCTACATGTATGCCCTAAGTATTTAATTTTCACATTTTTTAAGATTTATATATTTATTTGAAGCAGGGAGGGGCAGAGAGGAAAAGAAGGAGACTCCCTGCTGAATGGGGAGCCTAATGCTGGTCATCCCAGGAACCTGAGATTATGACATGAGCCAAAATCAGGAATTGGGCACTTAACCAAGTGAGACACCCAGGTGGCCCAAGTATTTCATTTTCTATGTAGAGATTATAAATAATAATATTGTGTTTTAAATTTTATTTTCCAGATAATCACTATTAATATATGGAAATATATTTTGTGTTGATATATCCTATCACTTTGCTGAGCTCATGTATTAGTTCTAGTGTTGTTGGTTTTTTTTTTTTTTTTTGGTAGATTCCATGGGATTTTCAATTTAGACAATCATGTTTTCTGCAACATTATTTCTTCCTATGCATGCTCTTCTTCCCTGCTTTTCTTGACTTATTGCAGTACCTATAACTTCTATCACTATGTTGAGTAAATGTGGTAATAAAAGACATCCTTGTCTTGCCTTATTTGGGTGAAAACATTCAGTTTTTTTTTTAAAGATTTTATTTATTTATTTGACAGACAGAGATCACAAGTAGGCAGAGAGGCAGGCAAAGAGAGAGGAGGAAGCAGGCTCCCCGCTGAGCAGAGAGCCTGATGCAGACTGGATCCCAGGACCCTGAGATCATGACCTGAGCTGAAGGCAGGGGCTTTAACCCACTGAGCCACCCAGGCACCCCAACATTCAGTTTTTGTCAGTTAAGTGTGATGTGTGATGTTAGCTGTAGGTTTTTGGCATTTGTTCTTTATCATTTTGATGTAATTCCCTTATATTCTTAACATGCTGAGAGTTTTTATCATAAACTGGAGTTGAATTTTGTCAAATGCTTTTTCTTAATCAAGTGACATGATCTTATGATTGTTATTATGCCTATTAATATGGTAGATTACACTGATTGAATTTCAAATGTTGAATCAACTTTGCATAGTTGGTAACAATGCCATTTGGTCATTGTGTATAATTCTTTGTATACATTTTTAAAATTTCATTTGATATTTTGTTGAAGATTTCGTATCTAACTTTTTGAGAGACATTTGTATATAGTTTTCTTTTTTTGTAAAATTTTCATGCCTGTTATTGGGGTAAAACTGTCTTAAAATAATGAGTTGGTAAATGTTCCCACCTCTTTATATTTTGGAAGATATATAAAACTAGTATTGTTTTCTCTTTAAATATTTGGTAGAATCCTTCAGTAAAACCATCTGGGCCTAAAAAAAGTATTTTTCAGGAGCTTTGAAATTACCAAGTCAAATTTATTTAATAGTTATAAGACTATTCAGATTATCCATTTTATCTTGCTTGATTTTGGTATTTTTCAGGGAATTGATGCATTTCTTCTAAATTGTAGACATTTTTAGTGTAATGTTGTTTATAATATTGTTGTTATTCTTTTAATGGCTGTACAACCTATAACAATAGCCCTTATTTCATTCATGGTATTGATGATTTCTGTCTGCTCTCAACTTTTGTCTGTCTTGCAAGAGGGTCATCGATTTTATTGATTTATTATTTTTTTTCAAGGAATCAGCTAACAGCTTTTTGGTTCCTGGATTTTCTCCATTTCATTTACCCTTCCCAATTTCATTTTTTTCTTCTGTTTATTCTTTTCCTTTTTCTTGCTTTGGGTTTATTTTGCTTTTTACTTTGTAGTTTCTTGAAGTAGGACCTTAGACTATTGACTCATATCTTTTTTGTTTCTAATATAAGCATTTAGTACTACAAACCTCTCTCTCAGAACTTCTTTAGCTGCATCTTAAATATTAATATATTGCATTTTTATTTACATTTGATTCTTTGTATTTTTAAATTTCCTTTGTTTACTCTTTAACCCATGCATTATTTAGAAGTGTGTTAATTTCCAAGTATTTAGAGAGACAAAAACAACAACAACAACAACAACAGGGAAACTTGGCATTCTGTCATTGATTCTTTAGTTTGATTTCACTATAACCAGGTAACAATCTGTAAGATTTTAATTATTTTAAATTTTGTTGATGTCTTACAGTAAAGCATATTGTCTGTCTTGATGAGTATTCATTTTTAAGATTCATTTATTTATTTATTTGAGATAGAGAGAGAGAAAGCATGAGCAGGGGCACAGGCAGAGGGAGAGGGAGAGATAAGCTAGAAGCAGACTCCCCAGTGAGCAGGGAGCCCAACATGGGCCTTGATCCCAGGACCTTGAGATCATGACCTGAGCTGAAGGCAGAGGCTTAACCTACTGAACCACCCAAGCACCCACCCCTCTTTTTTTAGATTATCGATGAATATTCTTTGGAAACATAAAAATTGTTTTGTCTGGGGGCACCAGGGTAGGCTCAGTTGGTTAAGTGTCCAACTATTTATCTCAGCTCAGGTCTTGATCTCAATGTCAGGAGTTCAAGCCTGGCCTTAGGCTCTACACCCAGTATGGAGCCTACTTAAAAAAAAAATTGCTCTTGGGTAGAATATTCTGTTGATTGCAGTGAAATCTTATTGGTTGATTGTGTTTGCAGTTTCTCTATGTAATTGCTGATTTTATGTCTAGTAGTTCTATCGATTGCTGAGATGGGGTTGTTGAAGTTTCCAACTCCAATGTTGATTTGTCTATTTCTCCTTACAGCTTTATTGGTTTCTTTTTTTTTTAAGATTTTATTTATTTATTTGATAGACAGAGATCACAAATAGGCAGAAAGGCAGAGAGAGAGAGAGGAGGAAGCAGGCTGTCCGCAGAGTGGAGAGCCTGATGCGGGGCTCGATCCCACAACCCTGGGATCATGACCTGAGCCAAAGGCAGCAGCTTTAACCCACTGAGCCACACAGGCACCCCTATTGGTTTCTTTTTCTTGTTTTAACACTCTGTTGTTTGGTGTATACATGTTTTAGGATCATAGTGTTTTCCTGATGGATTCATTATTTTATCATTATGTAATATACCTTATTATCACTATTAACTTTCTTTGCTCTGAAATCTACTTTCTGATATGAATAACCATTTCTGCTCTTTTTTGGACAATCATCACATAGCATATCTTTTTCTATCCTTTTCATTAAGCATAGCTATACTGTTGAAATTCAAGTGAATATTTGTTAACAACATGTATTTAGATTCTTCTCTTTTATCTACTCCAGTCTTTTAAAAAAAGACTTATTTATTCATTTTAGAAAGAGAAAGAGTGTGAGCACAGTTGAGGGGAGGGGGAGAGAGAGAGAGACAGAGAAAATCTCAAGAAGACTCCCTGCTGAGCATGGAGTCCAATGTAGGCATTAATCTCATGACTCTGAGATCATGACAAGAGTTGAAATCAAGAGTTGGATGCTTACCTGAATGAGTCACTCAGCCACCCCTCAGTCTGTCTTTTGACTGATGCACTTAGACCATTTATATTTAAGATAATTATGGATTTTTATTATTTTTTAATTTTTTATGCTTTGCTCTTTTATTGTAGTAAAATATACATTATATAATATTTCTCATTTTAATAATCTGTAAGTATACAACTCAGTGACATTAAATACATTCACAATGTTTTATACTGTCATTACTATCTATACCCAAAACTTTTCAACATCCTGAACATAAACTCTGTAGTCATTGAGCAATAACTCCCTATTTCTCTTCTCCTCATCTTCTGGTAAACTTTATACTACTTTTTGTCGTTATGAATTTTCCTATTCTAGGTACTTCATACAAGTGGAATCATACAATATTTGTTTTTAGGTTTCTGGCTTAATTAGTGTGAAATTTTCGAGGTCCATCCCTGTTGTAACATATATAAAAATTTAATTATATTTTTCTGGCTGAATAATATTCCATCATGTGTATACACTACATTTTGTTTTTCCATTTATCTATGGATGGGTACTTGGGTTGTTTCCATCTTGTTGTCAATAATGCTGCTATAGGGGCACCTGTGTGGCTCAGTGGGTTAAGCCACTGCCTTCGGCTTGGGTCATGATCTCAGGGTCCTGGGATCAAGCCCCACATCGGGCTCTCTGCTCTCTGCTCAGCAGGGAGCCTGCTTCCTCCTGCCTCTCTGCCTAGTTGTGATCTCTCTCTCTTTCTGTCAAATGAATAAATAAAATCTTTTAAAAAAATAATGCTGCTATAGACATTGGTTTAAAATATCTCTTTGAATCCCTACTTTTAATTCTTTGTGACATATTCTCAGGAATGGGGTAGAGTTGCTGGATCATGTGGCAAAACACATTTTCTTTTTGTTTAAATCTTTGAGAAACCACCAAACAATTTTCCACAGTGTCTGCACAATTTTCATTCCCATGAGTAGGGCACAGATTTCTAATTTCTCCACATCCTCAACAATGCTTATTTTATGCTTATTTGTTTGTTCTTTAATAATAGCCATCCTAATGGGTATGAACTGGCCTCTCACTGTGGTTTTGATTTGTATTTATCCAGTGATTAATGATGTTGAGTACCTTTTTTATGTGCTTATTCACCATTTATATATCTTTTTTTAGAGAAATATCTATTCAAGTCCTTTATTTATTTATTTTTTTAAAAGATTTTATTTATTTATTTATTTATTTGACAGAGAGAGAGATAGATCACAAGTAGGCAGAGAGAGAGAGAGAGAAAGAAAGGGGAAGCAGGCTCGCCACTGAGCAGAGAGCCCGATATGGGGCTCGATCTCAGGACCCTGAGATCATGACCTGAGCCGAAGGCAGAGGCTTGACCCACTGAGCCACCCAGGTGCCCCAATTCCTTTATTTTTGAAATGGGTCTTTTGTTATTGTTGAGTTGTTGTTTTTTAATATATTTGGGATATTAACTATAAGATTTGCAAATATTTTCTCCAATTATGTAGTATCCTTTGATGTTCAGAAGGTCTTAATTTTAATAAAGCCAAATATATATATATTTCCCTTTTGTTGCCTGTATTTTTTTGTGCCACACCAAAGAAATCATTGCCAAATCCAATGCCATGAAGATTTTCTCCAATGTTTTCTTTTAATGACTTTATAATTTTAACTCTTAAGGTAACGACTTTGATCCATTTTTAGTTACTTTTTGTATATGGTATGAGGCAAGGATCTACCTTCATTCTTTTGCATATGGATAGCCAGTTTTCCCAGCATAATTTGTTGAAATGATTGTTCTTTCCCCACTGAGTGGTACCTTTGTTGAAAGTTAAGTAACCATATATGTGAAAGTTTATTTCTGGAATCTATTCTATTTATTAGTTTATATGTATGTCTTTGATTTTATTATTTTTATTGATTTTACTTTTCAGTTTGATTCCTCTGGTTTTTATTCTTCTATTTCTCTTTTCTTGTCTTCCTGTGAGTTATTTGAACATTTTTTTAAGATTACATCTTGATTTATTTATATTGTTTTTTAGTGTACCTCTTTACATAACTTTTGTACTGGTTGATTTGTATATTACAATATACATATGTTAGTTATGACTGTCTCCTGGTATCAGCATTTTACCACTTTTTAAAAAAAATATTTTATTTATTTATTTGTCAGAGAGAGAGAGAGAGCACGAGAGCAAGCACAGGCATACAGAGAGGCAGGCAGAGGCAGAGGGAGAAGCAGGCTCCCCGCCGAGCAAGGAGCCCGATGTGGGACTTGATCCCAGGATGGTGGGATCATGACCTGAGCCGAAGGCAGCTGCTTAACCAACTGAGCCACTCAGGCATCCCAGCATTTTACCACTTTAAGTACAAAAACTTCACCTCCATTTAGGTCCTATACTTTTCCCACTTTTAAACATCATTGTTTTTAGTATCAAACAATATTATTTTTCCCACCATCAAATCTGGTATATAAACTCATAAATAAAAGGATAGCTATTGTATATACTCATATTTTGCTCTTCTTGTTGCACCTCCTTCTTTTCCAATGCTATAAGATTCTTTCATTTATGATTTTCTTTGCTTGAAAAACATATTTTGACCAAACTTTAAAGGTAATTTTGCTGGCAACCAATTCTTTTAGTTTTCCTTCATCTGGCAATGTCTGTATTTATCTTTCATTACTAAAGAATAGTTATGCTGGATATAGAATTGGAAATGTTTCCCATTTGAGGAAACATTCAGCCATTATTCCTTTAAAAGCTCTTTCAGCCCTGTTTTCTTTATTTTCTCATTCTGAGACTCTGGTGATACTAATATCAGATCTTTTGTTATTATCCCACAAGTCTTTGAGCCTCTGTTCATTATTAGTCAGTTTACTCTCTATTGTTCAGAACATGTGAATTATATTATTTTGTCCTCAAGTTCACTGATTCTGTCAGCTGCTATCTCAATTCTACTATTGAGTCTATCCCTAGCTTTTATAATTTCTTATATTTTTCAGTTCTATAATTCTCATTTTTAAACAATTTATATTCTCAGAGCACCTGACTGGTTCAGTCAGTAGAACATGTGACTCTTGATTTCAGGGTTGTAAGTTCAAGTCCCACGTTGGCTATAGAGATTACTTAAAAATAGAACCTTAAAAATAAATAAATAAGCAAGTAAATAAATAAATCCATTCTATTTATTTGCTAAAATTTTATTATTTTTTCATTTGTTTCAGGATGATTTGTTATTAATTGTTCAAGTATTTTATGATGCCTGTTTTAAAATTCTTTTCAGCTAATACCAACATCTAATTCATACCCATATTTTTCAGTTCATTGCATTTTCTCATTCAAGTTGTGATTTCTCTGGTTCTTGCAATGGTGGGTAATTTTTTTATCATCCCTACACACTGTGCCTGTTATATTAGGAAATTCCAAGGCCTATTGCTTTCATACAGCAAAGGAAATGGTGAACAAAACAAAATGATAACCTATTGAATGGGAAAAAGATATTTGCAAATGACATATCCAATAAGGGGTTCATTTCCAAAATATATAAAGATTCTTACAACTCAACACCAAAAAATTGTAAATGATCCAATTAAAAATGGGCAGAAGACGTGAACAGACATTTCTCCAGAGGAGAGGTACAGATGGCCAACAGTCACACAAAAAGATAATCAACATCAAGGAAATGCAAATCAAAATCATAATGAGATATCAACTCATACCTGTCAGAATGGCTAAATTCAAAAACACAAGAAACAAGTATTAGAAAGGATGTGGAGAAAAAAGGACCCTATATGCTTTTGTTGGGAATGCAAACTGGTACTGCCGCTCTGGAAAACAATATGGGGGTACTTCAAAAAGTTAAAAATAGAACTACCCTTCAATCCTGCTGTTGCTGGATTTAACCAAATATTTAAATACAGTTGTTATATTTAACCAAGGAATACACAAATACTGATTTGAAGAGATATATTCACCTGATGTTTATAGCAGCATTATTTATAATAGCCAAGATATGGATGCCCAAGTGTCCATTGATAGATGAATGGATTAAAAAGTGGTGTATAGAAGGAGGAGTCATGATGGTGGAGAAGTAGCAGGCTGAGAGGACATCAGGTAGCAGGAGATCAGCTAGATAGCTTATCAAACCATTCCAAACACCTACAAATCCAACATGAGATCAAAGAGAAGAGCAACAATTCTAGAAAGAGAAAATCGACCACTTTCTGAAAGGTGGGACCGGCGGAGAAGTGAATCCAAAGTGACGGGAAGATAGACCACGGGGGGAGGGTCTGGCTTCCGGCAAGCGATGGAGCAATGGAGCACAAAATCAGGACTTTTAAAAGTCTGCTCCACTGAGGTACATCACTCCAGAGGCTAAACCAGGGTGAAGCCCATGCGGGGACAGTGTGGCCTCAGGTCTCACGGGGTCACAGAAGGATCGGGGGTGTCTGAGTGTTGCAGAGCTCGCAGGTATTAGAGCAGGGAAGCCGGCTACAGAGACAGAGCCAAGGAGCAACCTCTAAACTTGGGGTTACTTTGAACGGTAATCCGTGGCACAGGTGGTGCTCTGTGAGTGGGGTCCCTACAAGATCCGGGGAGAACCTTCCATGGAAGAGCTCAGGGATCTGCGGGGTTCAGAGAATCCAGGCGGAGCTGTGTGCCAGAGACAAGATGTTTGGTCACAGGCTGGGTGAGCTTGGAGCGCAGCCAGAGGCCAGGGAGACGGGAGTGATTGAGCGCTTTTTTCTGAGGATGCGAACCCCAGCAGATTACTTAACCTGGCCCCTGATAAGGGTGGTGCAATTCCACCTCAGGCAAAGACACTTGAGAATCACTACAAAAGGCCCCTCCCCCAGATGATCAATAAGAAATCCAGCCAAGCCCATGTTCACTTACCAAAGAGAACAGCGGAATTCCAGAGGAGGAGAAAGCAAAACCTGGAATTCATGGCTTTCTCCCCATGAATCTTTAGTCTTGCAAAGTTAATTAATTAAAAAAATCTTTTTTCTTCTGCTAATTTTTTAACTTTTAGATTTTCCTCTTTTAATGTTTTTTAACTAGTTTATCTGCATACCTTTCATTTAAAAACTTTTTTGAACCTTCATTATTATAGTCATATTTTATCCTTCATTGTATCTAACTTTATTTTTTGTATACACATAGGGTCTTTTCCTCTAAAAAATTTGGGGTACAACTTCTTCTAATAGATCAAAATGCACCCTAAATCTAGCACTGGGCTTGATCTTGTCTCCAGTCCAAGCAAATTCTTCTCAATTTCTTTTTCTTTATTCTCCCAACCAACTTATCAACTCCTTTGTTAGAAATTAAAAATTATTTTTTCATCTTTATAGACATATTCAATCCCTTCATTGTGTTTACCCTTATATATATTTTTCATTCCTTAATATTTTGGGAGGTAGTTTCTTCTAAGAGACCAAAATACTCCCAAAAGTAAGTGGGTGAACCTGTTCTAGTCACCAGTGTAATATATATATATATATTACATTGGTGACTACAACACCATATATTTCTTTATTTGTTTTCTTTTTAAAATTTCCTTTTCTGAACTTCTTTTTACCCCCTTTCTCCCCATGATTTGGGGTCTCTTCTGATTTGGTTAAAGCACATTTTCCTGGAGTCTTTGCCACCCATTTAGTATTTCATTTGCTCCATCATACATTCTTATCTGGATACAATGACAAGGTGGAAAAACTCACCAAAAGAAAAAAAAAAAAGAATAAGAGGCAATACCAAAGGCTAGGGACCTAATCAATACGGACATTGGTAATATGTCAGATCTGGAGTTCAGAATGATGATTCCCAAGGTTCTAGCTGGGCTCAAAAAAGGCATGGAAGATATTAGAGAAATCCTGTTCTGAGAAATAAAAGCCCCTTCTGGAGAAATAAAAGAACTAAAATCTAACCAAGTTGAAATCAAAAAAGCTATTAATGAGGTGCAATAAAAAATGGAGGCTCTTACTTCCAGGATAAATGAGGCAGAAGAAAGAATTAGTGATATAGAAGACCAAATGACAAAGAATAAAGAAGCTGAGCAAAAGAGGCACAAACAACTACTGGACCACAAGGGGAGAATTTGAGAGATGTGATACCATAAGATGAAACAGCATTAGAATAATTGGGATTCCAGAAGAAAAATAAAGAGAGACAGGAGCAGAAGGTATATTGGAGAGAATTATTGTAGAGAATTTCCCTAATATGGCAAAGGAAACAAGTGTCAAAACCCAGGAAGTGCAGAGAATCCCCATCAAAATCAATAAGAATAGGTCCACACCCTGCTATCTAATAGTAAAATTTACAAGTATTAGCAACAAAGAAAATCCTGAAAGCAGCCTGGGACTAGAAGTCTGTAACATACAATGATAAAATTTTTAGACTGGCAGCAGACTTATCCACAGACACCTATAGGCCAGAAAGAACTGGCATGGTATATTCAGAGCACTAAACAAGGAAAACATGCAGGCAAGAATACTATATCTAGCTAGGCTATCACTGAAAATAGAAGGAGAGATAAAAAGCTTCCAGGACAAACAAAAACTGAAAGAATTTGCAAACGCCAAACCAGCTCTACAGGAAATATTGAATGGGGTCCTCTAAGCAAAGAGAGATCCTAAAAGTAGTAGATCAGAAAGGAACAGAGACAATATACAGTAACAGTCACCTTACAGGCAATACAATGGCACTAAATTCGTATCTCTCAATAGTTACCCTGAATGTAAATGGGATAAATGCCCCAATCAGAAGACACAGGATTTCAGAATGGATAAAAAAAACAAAACCCATCAATATGCTGCCTACAAGAAACTCATTTTAGACCCAAAGACACCTCCAGATTTAAAGTGAAGGGGTGTGGGGCGCTGGGTGGCTCAGTGGGTTAAAGCCTCTGCCTTTGGCTCAGGTCATGATCTCGAAGTCCTGGAATTGAGCCCCACATCGGGCTCTCTGCTCGCAGGGAGCCTGCTTCCTCCTCTCTCTCTCTCTACCTGCCTCTCTGCCTATTTGTGATCTCTGTCTGTCAAATAAATAAATAAAATCTTAAAAAAAATAAAGTGAAGGGATGGAAAACAATTTACCATGCTAATGGACATCAGAAGAAAGCTGGGTTGGTAATCCCTATATCAGATCAATTAGATTTTAAGCCAAAGACTATAATAAGTGATGAGGAAGGACACTATATCATACTCAAAGGATCTGTCCATCAAGAAGATCTAACAATTTTAAATATCTATGCCTCTAACAAGGGAGCAGCCAACAACATAAACCAATTAATAATAAAATCAAAGGAACACATTGACAATAATACAATAATAGTAGGGGACTTTAATACTCCCCTCACTGAAACGGACAGATCATCCAAGCAAAAGATCAACAGGGAAATAAAGGCCTTAAATGACACATTGGACCAGATGGACATCACAGATATATTCAGAACATTCCATCCCAAAGCAACAGAATACACATTCTTCTCTAGTGCACATGGAACCTTATCCAGAATACATCACATCCTGGGTCATAAATCAGGTCTCAACTGGTATCAAAAGATTGGAATCATTCCCTGCATATTTTCAGACCACAATGCTTTGAAGCTAGAAGAACTCAATCAGAAGAGGAAATTTGGAAAGAGCACAAATACATGGAGACTCAACAGCATCCTTCTAAAGAATGAATGGGTCAACCAGGAAATTGAAGAAGAATTGAAAAAAAATTCATGGAAACAAATGATAAAGAAAACATAACGGTTCAAAATCTGTGGGACACAGCAAAGGCAGTACTTAGAGGAAAATATATAGCAATACAAGCCTTTCTCAAGAAACAAGAAAGGTCTCAAATACACAACCTAACCCTACACCTAAAGGAGCTGGAGAAAGAACAGCAAAGAAAGCCTAAACCCATCAGAAGAAGAGAAATAATAAAGATCAGAGCAGAAATCAGTGAAATGGAAACAAACAAAAAAAACAATAGAACAAATCAACAAAACTAGGAGCTCATTCTTTGAAAGTATTAATAAATTGATAACCCCTGGCCAGACTTATCAAAAAGAAAAGAGAAAGGACCCAAATAAAATCATGAGTGAAAGAGGAGAGATCACAACCAACACCAAAGAAATACAACCAATTATAAGAACATATCATGAGCAACTATACGCCAGCAAATTTGACAATCTGTAAGAAATGGATGCATTCCTAAAGACATATAAACTGCCACAACTGAACCAGCAAAAAATAGAAAACCTGAACAGAGCCATAACCAGTAAGGAGATTGAAGCAGTCATCAAAAATCTCCCAACAAACAAAAGCCCAGGGCCAGTCGGCTTCCCAGGGGAATTCCACCAAACATTTAAAGAAGTAGTAATTACTATTCTCCTGAAACTGTTCCAAAAAATAGAAATGGAAGGAAAACTTCCAAACTCATTTTATGAGGTCAGCATTACACTGATCCCAAAACCAGACAAAGATCCCATCAAAAAGGAGAATTACAGACAAATATCCTTGATGAACATGGACACAAAACTTCTCACCATCATACTAGCCAACAGGATCCAACAGTATTTTAAAAGGATTATTCACCACGACCAAATGGGATTTATTCCTGGGCTGCAACGTTTGTTCAACATCTGCAAACCAATCAATGTGATACAATACATTAATAAATGAAAGAACAAGAACCATAGGACACTCTCAGTAGATGCTGAAAAAGCATTTGGCAAGGTACACCATCCTTTCTTGACCAAAACTCTTCAAAGTGAAGGGACAGAGGGTACATACCTCAATATCATCAAAGCCATCTATGAAAAACCCACAAAGAGTATCATTCTCAATATGGAAAATCTGAGAGCTTTTCCCCTAAGGTCAGGAACACAGCACAGATATCCACTATCACCACTGCTATTCAATATAGCACTAGAAGTCCTACCCTTGGCAATCACACAACAAAAAGAAATAAAAGGCATCCAAATAAGCAAGAAGTCAAACTCTCACTCTTTGTAGATAATATGATACTTTATGTGGAAAACCCAAAAGGCTCTACTCCAAAACTGCCAAAACTCATACCAGAATTCAGTAAAATGTCAGGATATAAAATCAATGCACAGAAATCAGTTGCATTTCTGTACACCAATAGCCAAACAGAAGAAAGAGAAATTAAGAATTGATCCCATTTACAATTGCACCCAAAACCATAAGATACCTAGGAATAAACCTAACAAAAGAGGCCAAGAATCTATACTCAGAGAACTATAAAATACTCATGAAAGAAATTGAGGAAGACACAAAGAAATGGAAAAATGTTCCATGCTCATGGATTGGAAGAACAAATATTTTGAAAATGTCTATGCTACCTAAAGCAATCTACACATTTAATGCAATCCCTATCAAAATCCCATCCATTTTTTTCAAGGAAATGGAACAAATAATCAAAATTTGTATGGAACCAGAAAAGACCTTGAATAGCCAGAGGAATATTGAAAAAGAAAGTCAAAGTTGCTGGCATCACAATTCTAGACTTCAAGCTCTATTACAAAGCTGTCATCATTAAGACAGTATGGTACCGGCACAAAAACGGACACACAGATCAATAGAACAGAATAGAGAGCCCAGAAATAGACCCTCAACTCTATGGTCAACTAGTCTTCGACAAAGCAGGAAAGAATATCCAATGGATAAAAGACAGCCTCTTCAACAAATGGTGTTGGAAAAATTGGACAGCCACATGCAGAAAAATGAAACTGGACGATTTCCTTACACCGCACATGAAAATAGACTCAAAATGGATGAAGGACCTCAATATGAGAAAGGAATCCATCAAAATCCTTGAGGAGAACACAGGCAGCAACTTCTTCCAAGGAACATCACCAAGACAAGGGACACAAGGGCAAAAATGAACTATTGGGACTTCATCAAGATCAAAAGCTTTTGCACAGCAAAGGAAACAGTTAACAAAACCAATAGACAACTGACGGAATGGGAGAAGATATTTGCAAACGACATATCAGATAAAGGGCTAGTATCCAAAATCTTTAAAGAGCTTAGCAAACTCAACACCCAAAGAACAAAGAATCCAATCAAGAAATGGGCAGAGGACATGAACAGACATTTCTGTAAAGAAGACATCCAGATGGCCAACAGACACATGAAAAAGTGCTCCACATCACTTGGCATCAGGGAACTACAAATCAAAACCACAATGAGATACCACCTCACACTAGTCAGAATGGCTAAAATTAACAAGTCAGGAAATGACAAATGCTGGCGAGGATGCGGAGAAAGGGGAATCCTCCTACACTGTTGGTGGGAATGCAAGCTGGTGCACCACTCTGGAAAACAGCATGGAGGTTCCTCAAAAAGTTAAAAATAGAGCTACCCTATGACCCCGCAATTGCACTACTGTGTATTTACCCTAAAGATACAAACATAGTGATCTGAAGGGGCACGTGCACCCGAATGTTTATAGCAGCAATGTCCACAATATCCAAACTATGGAAAGAACCTAGATGTCCATCAACAGATGAATGGATAAAGAAGAAGTGGTATATATATATACAATGGAATACTATGCAGACATCAAAAGAAATGAAATCTTGCCATTTGCGTCGACATGGATGGAACTAGAGGGTATTATGCTAGTGAAAGAAGTCAATTGGAGAAAGACAACTATCATATGATCTCCCTAATATGAGGAAGTTGAGATGCAACGTGGGGGGTTTGGGGAGTAGGAAAAGAATAAGTGAAACAAGATGGGATGGGGAGAGAGACAAACTATAAGAGACTCTTAATGTCACAAAACAAACTGAGAGGGATGGGGTGGGGAGGGGTGTAGGTAGAGGGTTGTCGGGTTATGGACATTGGGGAAGGTATGTGCTATGGTGAGTGCTGTGAAGTGTGTAAACCTGGTGATTCACAGACCTGTACTCCTGGGGCTAATAATACATTATATGTTTATAAAAAATAAAAAATAAAATAACATAGCATAATATAATAAATTAAAATAAAGAAGATTTTAATTTAAAAATGTGGTATATATATACAATGTAATATTACTCAGCTATAAAAAATAATAAAATCCTGACTTTTGGATCAAGATGGATCTAGAGGGTATAATGCTAAGGAAATAAGTCAATCATAGAGAGACAAATACCATATGATTTTACTCACATGCAGAATTTAAGAGACAAAACAAACAAAGGGAAAAAAGAGAGGAAAACTACGAAACAGACTCTTAACTATAGAGAACAAACTGACAGTTACCAGAGGGGAAGTGGGTAGAGGAATAGGGGAAATCAGTGAAAAGGATTAACAGTACACTTATCCTGATGAGCACTGAGTAATATATAAAACTGCTGAATCACTATATTGTATACCTGAAACTAATATGACACTCTGTGTTAATTATACTGGAATTAAAAATGCTAAATAAAAATTTTAAAAAATAAAATTGTATATTCAATATGTTTAGGTTCGGTCCCTAGATCCTGTCCTAATTTTACAGGCTATGTTTTCCATAAATATTTTATTTTTAGAGCCTTTATGAAGCTATTTTAACCTGTTTGGTTCCTCCAGTCCTGCTGAAATGAAAGCATATGTCTATACAAAAACGTATGTGGTTGCTTACAATAGCTAAAAGGTGGAAATAACCTAAATTTTTATCAGCTTATTAATGGGTGATGAAAACATAGTATAGCCATGCAATGGAGTACTTTTTGGCAATAAAATAGAATGAAGCACTAATGGATGAATAAGCCTTAGAACAGTATGCTATTATGTGAAAAGACTTGTGCAAGCATCAACACAACCAATTTTAGGATACATTCAGCCCTCCAAAAGAAATCCATGCACATCAGCAGATATTTTCAGGTTTTTCCTGGTCTTGGGCACAATCTTTCTCACGTGTGTGAGCTTCAGTTATTCATGAATATCTCAGAGCGTTTCAAATCTCTCTTTGGACGTCTTATTCTCCAGTATTTCCTTTTATATGTTTTTGGTCAGCTTCTCATTAATTTTAACTATTAATGTCATCCTAGGCAGCTGAGGTGTTAAACAGTCACCACTGATCATTTTTATTTTGTCCCTATAGATCAGACTGTTTTCACAGAGTAAGCTCTGTGTCTGGTCAAAGAAATCAAGCCCTAAAAATTGAGTTTTTCATGAAGCTTCTAGACAGGACAAATAGTAACAGTTATCTGGGGATGAGGCTTTTGGATTGCTGGAAATCTGTTCCACTTTCTCCACTCCAGTGACTGCTAGACTGCTGATTTTTAAGCTACCATAGTTGTGAGGCTGTTGGTTTTTAAAGCTGTGATACAGCTTGGGATTAGGGCAAGTTAAAATGCCACAAATTTCATTGGTATTACTGAGATTCAGTCATTTCTCTTTAATAAAAACTTGGATTGTTGCAAGCCTTTAGTTACTTTCCAATGTTATGAAAAAAGTTGACTTTGACCTTTTTTGCCACTGTTGTCATTGCTTTTATAAAGCAGCGGATTTTGGGGGTTATTTTACTCTACGCTTCCATAAATTATATTAAGTACAGAGTTTTTTTTAATATTTTATTTATTCATTTGACAGAGAGAGAGATCACAAGTAGGCAGAGAGGCAGGCAGAGACAGAGAGGGGGAAGCAGGCTCCCTGCTGAGCAGAGAGCCCAATGTGGGGCTCGATCCCAGGACCTTGGGATCATGACCCGAGCCGAAGGCAGAGGCCTTAAACCACTGAGCCATCCAGGTGCCCCTAAGTATAGAGTTTTAAAAATAGTTCAACATAAAATGAATATGTGTGTGTATGCATATGTGTTTCTGTCTATGTATGTATTAATCTCTCATATATATATGTAATTTGTATCCTATTAATCTACTTAGGCTGTATACCTTCTGTCTGTGTTTTGGTTCTGAAATATTTATTATTTTTATTTTATTTTTTAATTTAAATTTAATTAGCCAACATATAGAATATCATTAATTTCAGAGGTAGAGTTCATTAATTCATCAGTTACATATAACAGTCAGTGCTGATCACATCATGTGCCCTCCTTAGTGTCCATCACATATTTATCCCATCCCCCCACCTCCCCTCTAGCAACTCTCAGTTCCTTTCCCATAGTTAAGAGTCTCTCATGTTTTGTCTCCCTTTCTGATTTCTTCCCATTCAGTTTTTCCCTCTCTTCGTCTATGATCCTTTTCACTGTTTCTTATATTCCTCATATGAGTGAAACCATATGATAATTGCCTTTATCTGATTGACTTATTTCACTCAGCATAATACCCTCCATTTCCAGCCACATCAGTATAAATGGTAAGATTTCATCCTTTCTGATGGCTGGTAATGTATCCAAGATCTATAAAGATCTTACCAAACTCAACAACCAAAAACAAATAATCCAGTTAAGAAATGGGCAGAAGACATGAACTATTTATTATATGTATAATTTTTACAAATATTTTTGGTTCCCCCTTAAAGACCAGCTTCCTTTCCCTTATAGAATCATCCATACCTCTGTGCTTGTCTTTTAGCATCAATGCAATATCCAAGACTTTATCCTTCTGGCTTGGGCATGTGAGCAGGATGCAAAGGATAATAGTACAACATGTCTTGAAGAGAACAAGAAGGTTGCTCTAATAATAGAAGATCTATTTAAATATATTTGACAACCCTTTATATAGAAACTAACAAAAATCCTACATAAATAGCATGAATTTTGAGACGTGCACATGAGTGTATTCTTAAAAAAAAAAAAAAAACTATTACAAATGCCCTGTAAGTTTCTTTTTCCAATTGTCTTGGCTATCCCAGCCAGGATCATGATCCAAGTCAAGTATCCAAATTCACAAATATAAACAAAAAGTAATATACATTCATTAAATTACCTTAGAGAAAATTTAGTTAGCAAAAAATTATACTAATCTACGTGTGAATATGTCCAATTTATCAATATGATTCTGTACTTTGGTATTTTGGCCATACTAAGTTAAAATTCCACTATTACCCCTTGGAATATCAAAGGATTCTTTGCTATCAGATTGGTCCAACAGCTAATCATATGTTCTTAGTACGTATTTTGATGGGCAAAATTCTGTCTTCAGCACCGACAAATCCCCCTGATTCAGTTCCGTGTGTTTCTTTTGCCACAGTACATGGGGAAGCAGGTAATTCTTCTCTGTAAGAGTCTCTCCAGGTGACCACAGACATGTTTTAATAACAGTCATTTTCATTTAAGAAAGTAAACAAAAACGGCAAAAGGACATGCATCTCCAGCCTGAAGAATCTTACCATCTCCTTATAAGAAAGGGCGCTGATGCTCTGATATCTTTTTCCTCCCACCCTCCATCTCTCCCTTTGTCCCTTCCATCTTTTCTCTTCCCCTTCTTCCCTCCCTCTGTTCCTTATTTCCTTCCAGGCATATATAAAACATGTTTTTTTTTACATTGTATCTCTCAAATATGGAGTATTAATCACATAAGTGCATAAATAATGACATGTTGTTCTTCTGGGAATTTTTCCAAGCAGTGGAGGCTAGCAAGCTATATAATGGCTGTATCTCTTCCTTTTTTCTCACCCTGAAATGAAATGGCAGGATCTGTGGCTAGAATATTATAATGCTAAAGAGACTAAAACATCTGATATTATTTAGTCACTGATGGGCAAGAAGAGTTTCCTTGGTCTCTTCCTTCTTCTTTAAAAAAAAAAACTCCTCTTAGAAGACCATCTGTATTCACCAGAATGTGGGCTTTTATACAGATATGTGCAAAAATTCTGTCACCTATCAACACAGACCAAATAGCAGACAGTGATTCATCCATTTATCCAGAACAATGCCATGTCTGTGTAAATAGAAGGGCAGTGTAGTTAAAATGGGTCATTTCAGTTTGTCACTTGAGAGAGAACATCAAAGGAACATAAGCATTTGAGTCAGACATAGTTTTAAATCTGTGTTCTGTTATATATTTGCTATTTTCTGTATATATATGAATTTCCTCTGTTTTACTGTGGCTGAAATGTTTGAGGTCTACAGGATTAAATGAAACAATATATGCAAAGTGCCCAGCACTGTGCCCAGCACATAGGCATACTCAGTGACTATTGTTGGTTGCTTCTGACATTCAAGGAAAATGTCCAGCTGGGGCCTCAAGTTCTGAGGATTTCCAAATGGATTTGCTTCATACTTTATTTTTTTTTAATTTTATTTATTTATTTGACAAACAGAGATCACAAGTAGGCAGAGAGAGAGGAGGAAGCAGGCCCCATGCAGAGTAAAGAGCCCGATGTGGGGCTCGATCCCAGGACCCTGGGATCATGACCTGAGCCGAAGGCAGAGGCTTTAACCCACTAAGCCACCCAAGCACCCTGCTTCATACTTTATGGCATTTTTTTAGCTGTAGTGTCAGTTGTCTTTAGTGCGTTTTAGCAAGAGAATGTAGTCTCCTTCAGCTTCCTGTATACAAGGAGATTATTAGAGACTGAAGCAAGGAGAAGCTAGTGCTAATGATTTTTTCCCTCATAGACACTTTTATTTAATCAACAAAATCTGAGTTAGAATTTCTAATTTACTTAATGTTACCCTAGTGTCTTAAAGGGGTTCATGCCACTTCCAAATTGAGTATGTTAGACCCTTAAAAAATGTGAACACACAAAAAATGTAAACACCAATCCATACACATCTGTGTGAATTAATCTCAGCCTGTTTTTCTTTATCCTCGAAGGCTCAGTCTGTCTAAATAGAAAGCTTCTAAATTCTCTTAAGCAATCTATGTTTAAGAAAATTACTGAACCTTCCTTCATAAGTAATTCCTTTCATTGTGCAGAACAATATTATCCTGTCATAAATCCACCATAATAGAAATGAAGTAAGTAATAATGTAGTTTAATAGCAAGAAAGGAGGCTGAGGAGAACCGAAGGCAAGTTTGTGAATACTTAGAGCAAGACACAGAAGAAGGAAGAAATATCTCGGCATATGTGTGTTGAATGTGTAAAAATGTGTGTGAATATGTATGAGTGTGTATGTGCATAACTTATAAAAGGCAGCCCCATAAGAAGTAAGTATCCTGGGGTACCTGGGCGGCTCAGTAAGTTAAGGGTCTGCCTTCTGCTCAGGTCATGATCCTGGCTTCCTGGGATCCTGGCTTCCTGGGATCAAGCCACACATCAGGTTCCCTTCTCCCTCTGCTGCTCCCCCTGCTTGTGATTGCGTGCCCATATGCACATTCTCTCCATCTTTCTCTCTCTCTCTCTTTCTCTGTCAAATAAATAGATTTTAAAAAATCTTAAAAAAAAAAGAAAGAAGTATCCTGTTAGAGATGTTGCTCTCTTAGTTCCTAAACAAGGAGGACACTGAAAAACATCCACCTTCAGCTGTACTCTTGGTTTGCATAGCCCTCCCTCCCTGCCACCCCAAACAAGTCTTTCATAGAGTATCATTAATTCCTCCTGCCTGGGGATAGTCTCCAAATTATCTCATTACTGGGCTGCTTAGTGCTATCAAAAGTCATATTATTAAGGAGCTGTGTGAGCTCTTCCTAATAATAAAAACACAATGGCCATCTGGATGGAGATTAATATCTCACTTGGGGTTATGTAATAGTTTCTTTATTCCATTCCAGTTGCTGTCCCCCTTCCTAATTTTTCAAAATGCCACTGAAGCCCATTTCATGAAATTGCAAAGTAATCTGACTATGATGAATCACTTTTGGAAAGAGAAAATTTGCTGAAGCTATGGATTTGCATTCCCTGTACCATTTTAGTTAAAATGAGAAATGCTTGGAATTTATACATAAATGGCACTGCATTTTGGCCTTATTTATTCAAGTAGGCTTTTGAAATAGTGGCTGGTTTTAATTATGCTTTGCCATAATTAATGAACAGAGAAAAAATTGTCTTCTTGAATTTAGCTATTTGTTATTAGTTTAGGACTTTTAAGGAATAGTTTGTTAAAATACTATTGAAAAAGCTAAGGTCAGAATGATTGTTCTTAGAGGCAAATCTATGAATTATCTTTGTACCTGGCAATTCATCAAATCAGAGCCTCTGATAGAGGCAGCCCAATTGTTTTAGCATCAGTGCATTCCCTCATTTTTCCCCACCCATTTTTTCCAATATAATTCTTCAGTCCTGCATCAGAATTAAGAGGTTGGATTCTTATATCCCAGCATACATGACCTTTTGTCCAACTCAGTCAGTCCACACTACTCATCTTTATTTCAAATCCCTAGAGCACTGTCCTGATCTGGCATCTGGGTCCTGATTCCCATTTTTTCTTCCCTCTAGTAGTTGTTAGAGAGACAGATTCAGTATTCTGTCTCATGAAATCCCTGCCTTGAAATCACTGGGTAATCTACTTAGCTAAATGGTTTCCTCTGTGAAATGTGATTATTTGATGTAACAACAACTAAGAATCTCATTAATGTGATATGTTTGGGACAGCGGAAAGGATCACTAACTTTTTCTTTAGCAACAGTACATTTACCTTGTATGGAATAGGCAAGGATTTTTTTTTTTTTTTTACCAATGTTGAATTAAGCTAGAATGTTTTCCCTTTACCTAGATAAGCATCTATTGAACACTCAATGTACAGCCCATCCAATGGACAGTAAGAAGTGAGAAAGTGGAAGATGTGTGCCTTGCTGTGGTGCCTGAGAGGCTCAGTCTGTTGAGTGACAGACTCTTGATTTCAGCTCAGGACATGATCTCATGGGTCCTGGGACTGAGCCACATGTCAAGTCCCCCTTCCAGCTCAGTGATCAGCATGGAGTTTGCTTGGGTTTCTCTCCCTCTACCCCTCCCTCAACTCACATGCCCCTGTGCACACACACGCTCTCTCTAATAAATAAATTAATTAAATATATATTTTTTTAAAATATGTGAGCCCTCTCATAAAGATGCATACACTTTTGACTTCCTTTGAAGGAATTAGGCTACTGATTTGATCATCCTTCTAGAACCTCAAGAGATACTAGCTAGTTCCAACTCAGTGTTCTAATTCTCATTTTGCTTATAAACAAGTGTTTGACTCTAGGCAGTCATTTTACCTCTTTAGGCTACCATATATATAAAATTGAGGGTCAAATACATGCTTAATATCTCTCTTTCACACACACACACACACACACACACACACACACTCACACACACATGTGCCCACCTAGAATACAAGCAAAGTATGTGGTCAGTAGAAAGAATAATGAGTCAAAGAAAATTCCTTCTGGGCACAAGTCTTATTTATTTTGTCATTTAAATATACAGAGGAATGACTGCACCAAGAAGTTTTGCCTCAACTGAAGTTTCCAGTTTTATCTAAAATATGTAAATAGGGGGGTCTGGGTGACTCAGATGGTGAAACGATTGACTCTTGGTTTCAGCTCAGATCATGATCTCAGAGTGGGGGGGCTTCATGCTCAGTAGGGAGTCTGCTTGACAATTCTCTCCCTATCCCACCTCCCTTCCCCGCTATGCTCTCTGTGTCCCACATCCCTCACCCTCTCTCTCAAATAAGTAAATAAATCTTCAAAAAATATCTATACATCTATAAATAAATTGCTTTTCAACAAGATCTTAGTATTTGTCCTTTTACTGTAGTTCTGCATGCAGGAAGCAATATAGTTTTATATTCTAGTCCTGGGCATATCCCACTCATTATAGATGAAGCATTTCTAGCTTCTGCCAGAGACCATTTATAGCATTCTGCCAAAACTAGTTTACATCTCCAAATTTGGCTATATATTCCTTGAAGGCAGGGTCTGCCTTCATTCATTTAATTTCATGTAAATTTCTTTACAGTATTTATCACAGTATCAGGCACATAACAGATATCAGTAAATACCTTTTGATACAGGTATCTTTGGGAAATGACCTTGAGGTATGGCACCAATGTTTGGGCATTCCTATTTAAATTTTGTAAAGATTATAAATTGGATCAACAGAATAAGACTGTGGTAATAATCAAAATCACATGAGTGGCAATTTATCAAGTGCTTACTATGTGCCAGGCATTTTACATTTATTATCTCATTTAATCTTTACAACAATCATATAAGAAAAATACTAATATTCTCACTTACCTATGGAGAAAATGAGGCACAGAGTGGTTACTTCATTTTTATAAGTTCATGTAGCTAATAAGTAGTGGAGCTGGGATTTTTTTATCCATGTCTGATCAGTAAACTGTTAACTACTATTGTATTGACTTCTTGACATTAAAGAAAAACCACTTACCAGGTCCTGTGAGCTAGCACTTATCTGATTCCATAATCTTCACTTCTCCTCCCACCTAGATAGAAAACAACATAGTTTTCACTTCTTTTTCAATTCACTTCTTTTTCAAGCTTCAATCCTGAGAGACATCCATATTCTCTGTTTTTGAAATTGATTGCATAGAAGGCTTTTTTTCTGAGCAAGTAAGGTTAATAGCATCAAAAAATCTCCTTTAATGGGAAGATGCATTATCATTTTGTACTACAAAGTCATGGAAGTGAGTAATTATGTAACATGAGAGCTGTTTTTTATTTCTGAAATAGATTATTAATTGTAAACTATTGTTGATTTATTTTCCTCTGTTACTAAAGATAGACTTCCTTTTATATTAAAGGTGTTAAATATACAAGGATATTAATATTCTTCTCAAAATTCAACCTTTTATATAGATGTTTGTAGGCAACTAATCAGTTCATCCTGATGATAACTACTTTACCTACCACTGAATTTTAACCTGATTCTGGATAACCAAAGGCTAACACCCCTGGGTATATTTGCAAACTTAAGGAGTAAGGAAGCAAATATTTCTCTAGTTGTTAGCCTTTGGTTATCCAGAGGAAAGTGCTATCAACATTTCTGAGTGGGAAGATTGCCCTGCCTTTTCTGTGGAAGGGGCTTTCTCACTTTGTTCAAGGACAATGGGATTTTAAGAAAATATGTCTCTGACTCAGTTTAGTTTTCAAGCTGCTTGTGACTGCTTGTTAGCTGTCAATAAGCCTGTTATCTTTGTTATGTAGCTATTTCTATCTTTTAAGACCATAAAAATCCCTTGAGCATTCGAAATGGGCATACTTTATCCCTGACATTATTGATGCTGCGCATATATCTTCTTAGACCATCCAAATTGGCATATTCCAAGGATTTGCAAGGGATAGAGGTAGCGCCACTGAAAGCCAGAATTGATATTCTAAGTCACCCAGCCAAGTGATGACTTTGTCTCCTGAATCAGAAATCAGTATTCTGCAAGTCCCCAGCCATGAGTATGGTCCTTAAGAAGTTGACCTTTTAGGGGCTGGACTCCTTGGTGACATTACAGAGTGCCTAATATCAAATAATTTAGGATTTTTATTCAGCTGCTTTTCATTGTCAAGACATACTCAATCACAATATTTTTGGAAAATACATGCTTTTAGCATAAATAATATACTGGCGTGAGTTGGTTGGAAATCACAAGTTAAAACTGCTCTATCTTCTGTAGCTAATAAATTTTGGCACTATAATTATGTTTCAGGGTGGAAGAACAATCTGCATGAATGCTCTGATTGGTAACGGAATATTAATTGGCTGCAGACATAGTGTTTAGAGCTCCAACTTAAGGATGACAAGAATGATAACTTTCATTTGTATGCAAAAATTCTAACTGTCCCTTCAAGACAGATGATTGGAACCAGCTTCATCTGTCACTCTTTCCTTACTTTTTAATAGATGAAAAAGAAAAGAGAATGAAAAACAGAACCTTTCTTATAGATGCTTTGCAAAATCACCTTGAGCCAAACAGGGTGCCTCAATCATATTGCCTCTCAAAAGCCTACTTATTTTTCTCTTTAAATTTTTTATTTGAGTATATTTAACACACAGTGTTACATTAGTTTCAAGTGTACAACATAGTGATTCAATATCTCTATATGTTATGCTATGCTCACCACAAGTGTAGTTGCCATCTGTCACTATACAGTGATATTACAATACCATTGACTATATTCCATATGATGTACGTTTTATTCCCATGATTTATTCATTCCATAACTGGAAGCCTGTATTTCCAACTTACCCATTGTGCCCATCTCCCCACCTCCCTTCCCTCTGGCAACCATCAGTTTGTTCTCTGTATTTATAGGTCTGTTCCTGCTCTTGTTTGTTTGTTCATTTGGTTTTGTTTTTTAGATTTCACATATCACTGAAATTATATGATAATTGTCTTTCTCGGTCTGACTAATTTCACTTAGCAGAATTCCCTCTGTGTCCACCCATGTTGTTGCAAATAGCAAGATCTCATCCTTTTTTATGGCTGTGTGATACTCCTGTGTGTGTGTGTGTGTGTGTGTGTGTGTGTGTGTGTGTGTATCTCACATCTTCTTTATTCATTCATCTATTAATAGTACTTGGAATGCTTTTGTACCTTGGCTATTGTAAATAATGCAGCAATAAACATAGGGATGTATGTACCTTTTTGAATTAATGTTTTTGTCTTCGTTGGAAAAAAACCCAATAGTGGAATTATTGGATCATATGGTATTTCTATTTTTAATTTTTGACTAACTTTCATACTAGTTTCACAGTGGTTGCACGAATTCACATTCTCACCAATAGTGCAATAGAAAAGCAAGCTTATTTTCTTTTCATCAGATTAGGAAGGGCATGAGCTGTGTCTTAATCTGTTTGGGCTGCTATAACTAAAATGTCATGTACTTGGTAGCTTCTAAACAACAGACATTTATTTCTTATAATTCCGGATGTTGGGAAGTCCAAGATTAAGGCAGTGGCAGGTTCAGTATCTGGAAAGGGTCCGCTTCCTCATTGGCAGATATCTTCTCACTGTAACCTCACATGGCAGAAGGGGCAGAAGGGGCACCTCCCAAATGTCCCATCTCCTAATATTATCACATTGGACATTAGGTTTCATTATAGGAATTTTAAGAGGGACACAAACATCCAGACTATAGCAAGCTGGTATAAGGTGAATATTTATTCATTAAAAATATCAAAACACATCATATTGCCTCTGAGATTTTTAACACTTTAAAGCAATATGTCTAGCTTTATATGAGCTATTTCTTGATGACCAAAGAGAAATATGATCTCCTTTAATATTTTAGTAAAGTGAAGTATTGATGTTCATTGCTTTCACCATGCCATCCAATTGCTTGGACAAGTTACTTAGGGAAGGCTTGGCTTTATATGAAGGCAGAGAACAACCATCTGCATAAGGAAATATATATCAGGGACCCTGAAAGGGCATCATATTCCAACATAATTCCCTTTGGGTTAGCATTAGATTCTACTACATATAATAGAAAACCCTACTTAAAGTTTTACAAACACATAAGCACTTATTCTTTCAAGCAGTAAGATTTCAGAGGTTAGTCCAGGGTTGGTATGGAAGCTGCAAGAAGTCATCAGGGACCTAGGCTTCAACTCTCTTTTTGCTCCTACATATTTTGCATATAATTTCCACTCCCAAATTATAAGGTGACTGCTGGAGCTTCAAACTCAAAACTGTATTCCTTGGAGCAGAGTAATTAGAAATATGAGGTAAATGTCACCTGGGAAACTAGAATCAGGAAAAAATTGAACTTAGGGCAGGGGACATTGTGATAGGAAAAAGTGGAAGGAAAAGCCTATAGCAGTGGGTTTCCAAACTTGCCTTAGTGTAAGAATCAACTGTTGAGGTATAGGAGACTACTTAAAAGTATAGAATAACACTCAGACTTACTGAATTGTATTCTCTAGTAGAAGGACCCAGGAATCAAAATTTCTATTAGCCTTCTACATAATGCTGATAATCAGGTAATATATTATCTAGAGTGATACTAGCTGCAGTAAAAAGCAAACCAAAAGATAAATAATGTTCAACCATAATAGAAATTTACTGTTTGCTCAAAGTCCTAAAAAAGTATTTTTAATTCAAGGACTTAAGTTTCTTTATTCTTGAAACTCTACCATATTTAGCATTTAACTTCCAAGGTCTCCATTATCATTTGTATCAAGCTGATTGAAGAGAAAACAGTATGAGAAAACTGTAGGAGATTTTTATGGGCCAGGCCTGGAAATGGTATGTTTCACCTCCATTCACATTGCTGACTAGAACTCAAGACTCAAGGTCACACCTAATTGCAATGGAGGTTGGCACATGTAGTTTAAGCACATGTTCAGAAAGAAAAGAAAACAGATTTTGCAGAACAGGTAGCAGTCTCTGTCACAGGAAAGTCTGCGGACAAACCCGGTTTTATGGGCATGTGACCTGTGGGTTCACACAGGGCCACATGCTCAGAAAGGCCCCACATTTGGTTTAATGATCTCCTGTTACTATCTTGAAAATCTTGATATCTTTTGAATGAAAGAATACATGGGCCCCACGTTTTCATTTTGCACTGGACTCTACTATTTAGCTTGTCCAGTTGGAATAAGAATGTCTCAGAGCATGAGGCAAAGCCAAAAAATATGGATTGGTTGGGAACTTTGGGCATTCAGCAGGCACTGTACTTCAGAAGTATTGATTAATGAACCAATGATGTTGACCAACAGAGAGCCCTCTCTCAGGGTACTGTCCTGTTCTGCATTTTTTATTGGTGATTTAGAGGACGTATAAATTATAATTATCACATTTGCAGATGAGAGGAAGTTGGGAGGGACAGTTAATTCCTCAGAAGACATAATTTTTATTCAAGAAGATCTCAGTAGTTTGGAATGATGGGTTGAAACTAACCAGATGACATTTAATCAGAAAAAAAAATGTAAAGTTTTCCATTCAAGTCCAAAAATCCAACTGCAAAAGTACAGTCCTGGGATTTTATTTGGCTAAGAGCACAAGAAGGGTGACTAGTTTGCCAAAAATGATAATTCAGTCTCAGCCTGTATCATAGGAAGGTAGGGTCCATAACAATAGAAGTATTGGTTCCACTACACTTTAGATGACATCTGAAATTATGTGTTATGTGTTATATGGTGATTTTCAGAAGGGCAGGGGGTGGAAAAGATCAAGAAATCTGTCTGCAAACATTTCAGGCATTGGCATATACATGCATTGGTTTATTCTGTATTATTCCAAAGATATAGGATCAAAGATATAGGATCAACAGATAAAACATGCCAAAGAGAAAAATTTTAGCTTAATGTAAGGAATACATTCTTAATATTTATTAAAAATTGAAATGATCAAACTTGTGAGGTAGTGAGCCTATTGCAAAAAAAGTTGTTAAGCCAAGGTTGAATGCTGGGGACTCTTTAGAGGGAATTCATGTGTTAGGAGTACTAGAGTCTTTCCAATAATGATTTTGTAGGAATAAATGTGTGTTGAAATGATGCAAATTGATCAGGATTCTGTTAATCTTATATTTAACAAGGACCCTGGAGCCAGACTGCCTAAATTTGAACCTCAGCTCTGTTTCTTACTTGCTATGTAGCCTCAGGCAGGTCACCTAAATTTTTGATGCCTTGGTTATTTATCTGTAAACTGAAGGCCATAATATGTACTCCATATACAGAGTTGTTGTATTAAATGACTTAATATCTGTTAAGTCCTTAGAACAGTATCTGACTTATAACAAGTGCCATATAAGTGTTACATACTATGTTTTCCAGAAGTGGTTGATCCTTCTCCCTTTTCTTCAGTAAATGTAGCCTTTCATTGCAGTTAGGTAAATTTATGCTAGAGAGAATCTAGAATGCCATGGTGGCAAAACTTGTTAAAACACTGAACAAGCAACCAAAATGGTCCTCTAAGTTTCTTCCTCAGGGGTCTCTAAGAATAGCATAAGACAACTAACTATATCTCTCAGATGCATTGTTCAGAGTTGTAACTTTAGGAGGATATTTTCCACTTTATAGCTTATATTTTATAGTATTTTTTAACCTCATAGGATTTGTATATTTCTTATTTTATTTAATTCTCATATTCTCATATTAACTGTATGAACTAAAGATAATTATCCCCATTTTGAAGGTGTGGAAACTAAGCAACATAAAAGTTAACTGAATTGTCCAAAGTCACACAGTAAATTATTAGTGGAATTAGAATTAGAACTCGGATCTCTTACATTTTAGCTCGGGGCTCAAACAGTAAAGCACATGGAGACTGAGCTGCTTTTAGTCTTTCCATTCCATGTAAGAAATTTCATTAAGCTGATGAAGTAGCTTCTGTTGTTCTCCTAATAATTTGTCTACCTGCTTTGCAACAAAATTGACAGCCTGAAACTCCATGAAATAAGATTAATTTCCTTTTGGTTTTTCAGGGGTTAGGGGAGTCAATAAAATCACTGACTTAAGTTCAATGTATTATCTACATAGATACTATCAAAACATACCTGCCAGTTCATCCATTTCCTTATACGTTATTATAGATATTTTTAAGCTTGTAGAGAAAAATGCAATCCCCTTTACCAGGGCAGAAGATGGCCATGTGACTTTTAGATATGGATCTCTATACACAAGTATTGTGGTATCTCAAGGTATTGAATTTTTGAAGTGAAACTTGCTTTGGTGATCCTGATGTTCTGTCTCTACCTTGTCCCCACTTCTTCCCTTCAGTACCCCCACGTTTCAATCTTCCTCTCTTTTTCATACCTATTCTGATTCCCTTCCTAAGGGTAGATACAGCTCAATGTTTTCTTTAATTGGCAAAATAATAATTGCTATCATTATTGATAACTATGAGCCAGTTCTCTACTTCATACTTTAGAAACATGATCTCATTTCATCCTCATAACAATCTTAAAGAGTGGGTGTTATTACCATTCACAGGTATGTGTTAAGGAAATGGAATCCTGGGGTGTTAAGAAACATGATCCAGGTAAACATTAAGTGGCAGAGCCATATTCAAACCCAGGTATTCCTAACCCAGAGCTTATGCTCTCAACAGCAGTATTATGGGGCTTGTGACCTAGATTGGGGGTGGCACACGTTTTTAAACGTTGAAAGAGGCTTTTCTTATAACATCATAACATATAAGCAGCCATCTGCTCTGAATTAGGGTGACATCAGCCAAATGCTGATGAGCACAGCATCACAGATATTTCCAAGATCTGGATACACATAAGACAGGCAAGATGAGAAGCTTTTATCATCCTCCAAACTAAAACTCCCTCCTCAAGAACTAGGTAGGAAGAACTTTTTCTTCTTTTGGATTCTCTGAGACTAACCATCTATATGCTAGTGAGTCCCAGCTGTCAGGCTAAAGCATTGATGGAGCATCAGCCTATAGACATAGATCCTAGAGCCCTGGGTTTTGGTTAGGACACACTATATAACTAGTGTGTCAGGCTAAAGTCAGAGCAGTAGACAGTCACCTAATGTAAGATCTATCTGCAGTGTTGTCACTGGTTTGTAACCCCAGGTAACCACCTCCACAGAAGAGAGTTTCCTGAAAAGCCTTTTTTCTCTCACAAATGATCCGACCACTTCGTGACTAAAGACACTATTAGAGAAAGTGCATGTTTACTATGGAAACATCCAATGGCACCAGATCAATGCAGCAAAAGGCCAGAGCAGCTTTGAGCACCTGGGTTTCCATTTACACTGGAATGTTCCATAGGGAAGCATTAAACCAGATCAGAGGATTGAGGTGGAGAGGGGAATGTGCAGATCCTCAGGTAAATTAGACCACACTTGGAAGCTGCTACATTTAAACCATTATAGAGAAAACTGTAGTGGGGAGTAAGAGGATGTGACTATGTGTCAAAGCATTAGCCTGCCTTATGGTTTTCGGTCTCCTTACTCAGAGATGCAGATTCTCCTGAGCGCTGGGTTCAATCTCTTGACAAAAATTGCATCAGGAGATTAATTAAGCTGAGAAAATGGTTATCCTATCAGAATACATGGAGCCATCTTTAAAATTTCAGTTAGAGAGAACATTTATGAAGTTGATTAAAAAGGGAAAGCATTCTGTTTTGGGAGATGTGGATCCTACTTTGAAATTACTGAGATTTTGTATCTCAGTTTCTGGAGACAACAGTCCTTGTCCTACTAACTTCTCAGTTGGTCTTAATGAGATAATAATTAAAAGGATATAGTGCTTTGTAAATTCAATTGATTTTTTCTCCTTTCCTTGATTCTTCTGCATTTGATAATTGCATCTTGAAATCACCCAGCTTATAATTTCTCCTTGGAACTGTGAACAATCATAATTGGCTTCATTTAAAAATTAATTCTAACATTATAGGTCATCAATTTATATTTGATTAATTAAATTAGTGCTCATCAATGTTACAAAGACAGGGAATAAGCTTTGAAACCTCCTAGGAGACTGCCATCATGTAGGAAATTAAATAAGGTTTCCAAGTGTTAGGTTCTGACTTGAGTGACAAAAATGAAAAGCAAAATGACTTTACTTTTAGATATTGTTCTAGTAGGATTGAGTTCATTTGAAATGCTATTACATATTTATCCTAGAGATTCGAGGGAAAAGATTCTTGCTTTAAAGTCAGATAGACTTAGATTTGGTTAACAGTTCTCCCATTTTTGCTAGCTCAGTGACTTGATCAAATTACCCAACCTCTCTGAACCCAATTTCCTCAACAATAAAACAGGAATGATAGCAGTACTCACTTTAAAGGAATGTTGTGAGGATTAAATGAGACTAGGAGACTACAGGAGTCAGGGAATTAGAGTTTATATACTGGTTCTGGACCTTTAGAGCTGTGTAACATTAGGTGAGTAACGTAACTTCCCTGATCCTATTTCCTCATCTGCAAAGTAAAAGTAACACTGTAATTTATAGGTTTATGATGACCATGCATTCAACTTACTCTATGAAAACAAAAGGGTTACTCATGATGAAATATTATCTGGAAATTCAAAGATGATGTTAAGGAGGGTAAAAGGATAATGCCTTGTGATTGATACCAGCTCTATTTTCCATTTTAGATCCCGGAACTAAGTAATTTTTTTAGGTTAGGATGGCTCTCCACTTAGGATAATTTCTTCCTGAGTTCTAAATATCACATCATGTTTAATGTCCACCAAAGGATTACTTGTGAATTAGAAAATTATTCTTATCATGAAACTTTTGATTCTAAAGTAATTGCTAATTTAACATCCATAGTTGTAGTTTTCATTGGAACAATTAGCACATCCAAACAGTTAACATTGTTTAAGTGATATTTTGCTTTTCTCTTGTTACTTTGCATTACAAAATATGTTGGTAGGTCATGGATGAGTTCAATAGTAATAAATAAATATTAAGCTGAAAAGAAAAGTGTCAATACCAACCCAATCTATTCAAATAATTGTTTTGAATAGACTTTGGTTGCAATACAAAGATTAAGTCTATATTCACAAGTTGATTTGGCTGACATGAGACCAATGAAGAGAAGTTTATTCCATAAAAATAAACACATGCAAGGTATGTCATTGTTCCACATGACAATCAAGATATTGTATTCCTCTTTGCATTTCATTTATATTTTATTTTATTACCTTTTGTGACATTTTAGTAGGTAGAATAAGGCCCTCTTAAAGATGTTCACATCTAGATTTGTTAGGAAAATGTTAGGTTATATAGCAAAGGCAAATTAAATTTCCAAATGGACTTATGGTAGCTAATCATCTGACTTTAAAATAGGGCAATTATCCTGAATTATGCAGGTAAATCCAATGTAGTCACAAGAGTCATTAAAAGTGGAAGAGGGAGACAGAAGAGAAGGTTGGAGTGATGTGAGGAGGACTCAACCTGCCATTTCTGACTTTGAAGATGGAAAAAGGTCAAGCACCAAGGAATGTGGGCAGGCTTTAGAAGCTGAAAAAGGAGAGGTTAAATTCTCCCTTCAGAACTCAGAAAAGGACTCAGCCCTGTTAACACTTGAGTTTTAGTCCAGTAAGACCCACATCAAATTTATAACCGCTCAAATGATAAGTTACTTAGACATGTGTTGATTAAAAATACTCTCTGTCATGACTTATAACAATAACAATAAAAATGAAACAGACATTTACCATTTTTGTCATTTACCACAGACATTTATACATGTATATCTCTTGTGCTAGAGTAACCCTTTTGACATAACTCAGTGTATTATTCAAATCTGTACTTTTCCACAAATTTTTACATCCTAATCCCAGCACAGACACACACACTGTTTAGTAAAGTACTTTTCTATAATAGAAGAATTATAAATGTTCGTTAACTGATTGAAAAAATGAATGACACCAAATAATCTAAGACTGGATTTTCATCCCACTCTTTGACCTATAGAATTGTGTAGACACAACTAAAGAAAGGTATTCATCAGTTCATTCCCAAACTACATTAACTAAATATCTGTCTTCTTTTGGTGATGCTTATATGGAAACAGGATATATTTTTAATTAAAAAGAAACAATTTTAAATAAAAAAAAACAAGGAAGAGAGGTGATAGTATGGAATAGTGGGTATGAGTTCAGACTCAACAGTCAAGTAGAATTAGGTTGAATCCTGGTCTATTTGTATTTATCAGCAATATGAATTTAGGCAAATCATTTAATCTCACTCAGCCTCAATTTTCTGATCTGTCAAATGATAATATTAGAAACTATTTCATACATTGCTGTAAAGATTTAATAAGGAGAATGAATGTATAAGAGATTGGCATGGGATGCATGAATATTCAGTCTTAGCCATTGTGTAGTGGCAAGAATATTGAACTGTAATTCAGAAATAGGGGATTTAATCTGTTTTATCACTAATTTGCAATATGATGTTCAACAAATCCCTTCCATTTCTACCTTTAAGTTTATTCATCTGTCAAAATAGCAACATGAATTAGACGATAAGGGCTTGTCTACCTCTAAAATTAACCATTCTTGAGTTTCTTAGGCATCACTATCTGGGCCAAATTTCTAGAATCCAGCAGATCAGTAACCACAGAACCAAATAACGATCTTGATGCAAGTTAAAAATTGATCTATCTCATAAATATGTGGTATGTACACACACACACACACACACATATACACACACACACACTGGAAAATTATTCAGCCATGAGAAAGAAGGAAATCCTGACATTTGTGACAACACAGATGAACCTTGAGAGCATTATGCTAAGTGAAATAAGTAAGGGAAAGACAAATACTGTATGACCTCACTTATACATAGAATCTTAAAAAGCCAAACTCATAGAAACAGAGAGTAGAATGGTGGTTACCAGGGGCTGGGGAGCAGAGGAAATGGGGGAGATGTTGGTATAATTGTCCATTTATAAAGGCTAATTATGTAGTGTGATGTATGTGTTCGTTAACATTGTGGTCACAATCATATTGTAATACATAAGTATGTCAAATTAACAAGTTGTACACTTTAAATTTATACAATGTTATATGTCAAATATATCTCAATAAAGTAGGAAAGAAAACTTTAAAACTGTTTTTTCTTCTATGTTTCACCTCCCATATTTATTTAGTGCTAACTACTACCTAAGTTCCATGTGGAACCCAGAAATATACTCTCTTGTGTAATTTCTTGGATAGTATAGGAACTACATTTGGAATGTGTTAGACATCTACAAAATAAAGGTCCAGGGTGTACTATTTTAGAGAGAGAAGGCAAAATCTTACTTGAGGGGGAAAAGACAAGATAGAAGAAAAAGCATGCTCTGTGAAGGGGGGAAAAAAAAAAGAAAAACCAACTACCGTCACAATCTCTGTTTAACTTTCCATTTGCCCCAAGGTTGTTTTCTTTTCAAGTTTGAAGGAGTTGTTTTATGTCTGGGCAGATTTGTGCTGAATAAACATTCTTCTCTCCAGAGAAGGGCTCTGTGTCAAATGGCATTAAGAAGAAATTGCTCTGCCTTTATGTTCAAGCTTTCCCAAAGTTCATGCATTGCTCAAAACTCAAATATTAGTGGAAGTAGATATGGAATCTAGAAGAAAGGGCACTTGAGGGCAACTTCAGAGCAACACTTGACCATTCACCACCCTGAAGGCACATCCACTGAATCACAAGTCAGGACATACGCTCTGAGCCAGATGCCCAGAGTGGTTGCTAGAGGAACCCTAAGCAGTGCAGGGGAAATGGCCAACTAGGTTGCCCAGAATTTCCCTTGGAACTTAACATCTGACTGTAAAAGGATCACTTATTCATTTAAAGGACTTAAAACCTTAATTTATATGATAAATAAGTCAAATACTAAAAAAAAGTAAGTCAAATACTGACAATGGCTTTAAATGATGTCAAGAATATTTTTAATACAACTAGGATCTGTTTTTTAAGAGAGCAATTTAATCCTACAAACAGTACCTCCTATCTGTTTGACTCTGTGGTGCTACATAATTTTATCTTTCAACTACACACATGAGGAACATGTGTGTGATGAGCCATCACCATGAGTAATAGTGACTTACTAAAGGAAATTATTCTTAATGAGGGGTAGGTAGGTGTGGGAGATACATATCAAAATACCTGAAAGTTGAACCATCAATGGTTTGCAAACAAATACCCAAATGAATCTGGAAATCACTGGCTTTTGTTTCTCCCTGAACCCATCACAGCCTTTCTATTACAGCTGAAACACAGAGAATACATATTCTCCCTGGATGTTAACAAACAAAGATTATGTGTCAGTCTGACCATTCCTGTTTTAAATAAAGCAGAGAATATTAGAGTTTGGGCAGATAAAATATTTATAAAAAACAACTGGCCATAGTGCTTAGTAGATGGAGATAAGAACAGGTTGAAATTAAAACCAGACTTGACTTTTAATGGACATTAATGTATTTTTAAAATTTTAAATATGTCTGAGTTCACTTTCTTAAGGTCATTAAAATGTCAAGGAATCACTCGTAATAATGATGGTGGGATCTCAAGGAAAATAACAGAGTCTTCATCAGGTTCTGCTGAAGGCCAACCTATTTGCTGGCCAATACCAATGTGAAGACAGGAGTTCCAGGAAGGGTCCTTGGGCTCAATATGCACCTGCTGTTTAAACCCCTATTAAGGAGTAAAGCCTATCATTTCAAATTTAGAGACTATCCTTCAAAAGTAATTAGCCTTAGGAGAGGAGGCAGAGATGTCTTAAGTTTGTACTAAATTTTAAATTGCAGAGACTTCTTTGCAGCAAATTTTGATTAGGGAGACACAACTCCAAGTGACTAAAAGCAGGCAGGAGAAGGAACTTCTGCAAAGTAGGTCACCTGCACTGTAATGTTTATAGCAACAGTGTCCATAATAGCCAAAGTGTGGAAAGAGCCCAGATGTTCATCAGCAGATGAATGGATAAAAAAAGTGAT
>RCUC01093273.1:0-15283 GCA_003697995.1 Taxidea taxus jeffersonii | reverse complement strand
AGAGAGAGAGAGAGAACAAAGCAGATGTGATAAAGTTTGATAAAATTTATAAATCTGGTGGAGAGTGTGGACATAGAGATTTGCTGTACTTTGCATGGAGTCTAGCATCGTATCAAAATCAAAAGTTTTAAATTTTGAAAAACTATTTGGGCTGGAGCACCTGGTGGCTTAGTTGGTAGAGCACGTGACTCTTGATCTCAGGGTTGAGACTTCAAGCCCCACGTTGGATGTGGAACCTACTTTAAAAAAAAAACGAAAAACCATTTCGGGCTTTTTATTTCACTTTGTTTTTGTTAGCCCGGCTTTGGTTTGACATTTAAATACATTGTACTTGGAACGTATGATCTAAAGAGAAAGAAAGCTTGGTTCATTGTTCATGAATATAGGCAACGAACACTTTTGTTGCCCATCAAAGAGGGCTTGGGGAGACCTGACCATCAACCTGCTGGGGGCCTTCTCTTAGCAGGTCCCTCTGGTGCAATCATCTTCAATCTAGCTGTTTTCCATTTCATTGAAGCAGGAAAATAAATGTAAATCCAGACTCCTATGTTGTCATGGAAACCTGCTTTAAGACATTATGCTTAGGAGTCAGGAGGCAAAAAAAAAAAAGTACAGACTGAGTTCATTTGTGAATAACAGCGCAAAAACTCAGCATGGAGAATTTACTAACAGAAACGAGTAAATTAAAGCGCAAGCGCAAGCGCAAGCGCGCACACACACACACACACACACACACACTCACACGGCACCAACAGCAGGATCAAGTGGAACCAGGAGTGAAAACATGGTTCAATGCTAGGAAGTCTAGTCATCCAGATCACTGTTCTAATAGACCAAGGAGGGAAGTCTCATGACCTCCCCCCACCAAACTACAAATGTATTTGATGAACCCGGCAACCATTCACAAATGAAACCATAAGATGCTACAAATGGAAATATTGTTTCATAATTTCAAAGTAGGGAATGTCTCATTAAGCAAGGCAGAAGTCCCAAATCTAAGATCCAAAAATAACAAATTTGGCTATGTAAAAACAGATTATATGAATACCAAAAAATCATACATAAGGTCAAAAATCAGATTTTTAAAAGTGAGAAAAAAATCTCAAGTGAGAAAAGATTAAACGACAGATAAGAGACATGCATTATACTATATTACAAAATATACAAAACATAGTATTTCTTTTTTAGGGAGATAAAAACCCCCCAAATTCTTGTTTGCCACAATTTAAATGGCAAAGGACGTGAATGGACAGTTCACAGAAACAGACTGCTGAAAAGAAAAAAAGAAAATACAAAAGGGATTTAAACATAGAAGAGGACGTTCAGCTTTCTTCGTGGTTAGAGCTATGCCCACATCACCTTCACTGAATTTGCCAACAATCAGAAAAACGGGCAAACACAGTATGAACATCTGTGAGAAAGCAGACACTCTTGTAATCACTGGAAAAATCAGGTCAATCAGTGGGAGGTGATTTGGCAATGACTTTCAACAAGTAAATTTCACTGACCCTTTCCATCTCTCATCCCATTTCCAGGAATTTATATGCTGCATAGGTGTATTCCCATAAGTGTAAAAAAAAAAGAAATATATATTTCTTTTATATATATATTTATATATTTTTATATATTTATAAATATATATATATTTTATATATATATATATTCACAAGGATAGTCATTGCAACAAAACCTAGAATCAACCTAAATAACTTTTTCCCCCAAGAAACAGAGACCTATACATTCTCTCAAAATACTTAATCAATTCAAATATTTCAAATTTTCCTTTTTTTTTTTAAAGATTTTATTTATTTATTTGTTAGAGAGAGAGCGAGCGAGTGAGCACAGGCAGACAGAGAGGCAGGCAGAGGCAGAGGGAGAAGCAGGCTCACCGCCGAGCAAGGAGCCCGATGTGGGACTCGATCCCAGGACGCTGGGATCATGACCTGAGCCGAAGGCAGCCGCTTAACCAACTGAGCCACCCAGGCGTCCCTCCCTTTTCTTTTTCATTTCTTAAACCATTCACATAGGGTTTGTATCAAAAAGTTATGGTAACTTGCAATCTTCTCATATTTTTTCGTGGGTTCTCTTTTTTCTTTCTTTTTTTTCAGCTTCAGGTTATAAAGTCAGGGTGTGACATTGGTCTGCGAAAACAATCATCTTGGGGGCACCTGGGTGGTACAGTCAGTTGAGCCTCTGACTGTCAGTTTCAGCTTGGGTTGTGATCTCGGGGTGGTGGGATGGAGCCCCCCGTCAGGCTCCCTGCTTGGTGCAGAGTCTGCTTAAATGACTCTCTCTCCCTCTCCCTCTGCCCCTTGCCCCTGTGCTCTCACTCTCACTCTCTCTCTCTCTCTCAAATAGATAAATAAATCTTAGAACAAAAGAAGAAGAAGGAGAAAAAGAAGAAGAAGAAGAAAAGAAAGAAGGAAAGGAAAAGAAAAGAAAAGAATTACTTCGAACTTATGAAAACAGAGTTGAATGGTTAGTTACCAGGGCTGGGGAGGGGAGCATTAGGGGACCCCGTTTAAGGATACAAATTACAACGAGCTTATAAAAAGCTCTGGAGTTCTAATGCACAACAGTGATTATAGTCGCCAATACTGTGTTATAAACTGCGGAGTTCCTAAGAGACTAAATCTTAACAGTTCTTAACAAAAATAAATATGTGACATGATAAAGAAGCTGGCTAATGCTGTTGTGTTAATACCACGATGTACACATGCAGCAAGCCAACACCCGCACAACTTAAATTTACGCCACGTGATATGTCAATATATATCTCGATTTTTAAAAGTCTAAAAAAGGAAAAAAAATAAAAAAGAACAGACATGCTCACACAGCTTGATGTCTGTCTGGGCTGCTCCCCTTGGGGATGTGTTTTCCACTTCCCAGAGCTCTGTGATTCTTAAAACCTCCATTTCTAACCCATATTCAAGTATATATTCTTTTTTTTTTATTATCGTGGTAAAGTGCATATAACATAGAAATTACCATTTTAGCCATTTTTAACATGTACAATTCAGGGATATTTAGTAAATTCATAATATTGTGCAACCATCACACTAGCTCCAATTTTTTTTTCCGTGCCCCGAATGGAAACCCCATACCCATTAAGGAACCACTTCTCATTTCCCCTCCCCTCGGCCCCTGGCAGCCACTAATCTGCTCTCTGTCTCTCTGGGTTTGCCTATTCTGGACATTCCATGGAAATGCAATCATGTAACATGTGACCTTTAGTGACTGCTTACTCTCACTACTTAGGATAATGCTTTCAAGTTCATCCATACTGTAGCATGGATTAGCCCTTCCTTCCTTTTTATGGCTGAATGATATTCCATTATCCGGTGGAATCTGAATGGTCAGACCTGCCCCCCACACTCCCACCTTGAACCTACCCTTGAACCCAAACTTTCTGAAGCCTGCAGTGTAACCGAGGCACAATCCCGGGGGTATTTCTGACGAAGGGGCTCCTCCTGGCTTCCGAGGTTACTAGCTGCAGAGCTGTGGTCAAGAATGCAGCTTCATGGTGGGGTTACATTATATGTTTAAATAAAAAAGCTTTAAAAAAAAAAGAATGCAGCTTCCTTTAGTTTCAGAGAATTTAGATACCAGCTGGGCTGAAGGAATAAAATGCTTCGAAGATGGGAAAGCCTCTATGGGGAACTATTTGTACCTGAATAAAACCAAAAAAGAATATTAAGGGAGCACTGCCAATTCATCTGCAAGCATGGGCACCGAGGTGTTTGCCTCTCCTCCCTATGTGCCTCCTTCCAGTGTAGCTTCCGAGAAAGGGAAAACACATGATGGAACACACTCGAAATATGTCTATTTCTCCAAAGCATTTATTTTCATGCTGCAAGGTACAGGACCGTTTCCCACTGGCTGACGGTGAGTTACCTGAGTCTGGGTAGAAACATGGTGCATAAAAAGTAATAATTCAAAGAAAACTTTCTAACATAAATAAATAACAGGAAAGTAGCCAGTGGGACACCGTGACCTTTCTAGCAAAAGGATGAGTTCAGTCCACCTGTACTAAGATGAGGAAAATCTGCGAGATGTATACTATTTTTATGATGTATACTATTTTTATACAAAAAAGTTAAATGGAGACTGTAAGCGTGAGGGGTACCTGGGTGGCTCAGTGGGTTAAAGCCTCTGCCTTCTTTCGGCTCAGGTCATGATCTCAAGGTCCTTGGATCAAGCCCCATATGGGGCTCTCTGCTCAGCGGGGAGCCTGCCTCCCCCTCTCTCTCTGCCTGCCTCTCTGCCTACTTGTGATCTCTCTCTTTCTCTGTCAAAGTAAATAAATAAAATCTTTAAAAAATAAAAAAATAAAAGAGAGCGTGAGATACAGCAACACCAGTTACCATATACCTATCCCCAGACAGTTCTAGGTGCATGAAATTTATCTCAAAGAATACACAGGAAACTGGTTAACCTTTTTCTGTTTGGACTGTTTAAACCACGTATGTTAATTCCTTTTTCAAAAATCAGCATGAGACAGAGACATTTTTTCAGAATAACATCACCGTATCTACCACATGAAATAAAACAAATACAGAGGAAAAAACGTAACAGTCTCTGACCCATTAAAAGAAAACTATAGTACTTTATAGGGAGACATAAAGTCTCCTTATAGAGGAGACTTAAACTTAAAAATAGAACTTAAAAATAGAACACTGTATGGGGCATTCCCTCTGCCTCCCAAAATACACATAAATCCAATTTAATATCAAGATTTATAAATAAAAGAATATATGAAAATTCTTCTGAAGTTCGTCGAGGGGAGTTTCTCAACCTTGGGACGATGGACATGTAGAGCTAGATCATTCTTTTTCATGGGGGCTGTCCTACACACTGCAGGATGCTCGGTGGCATTCCTGGTCTCTATGTCAACAGCACGGAACCATGTGTGACAACCCAAATTGTCTCCAGACATTGCCAAGTATGCCCCGACCGCAAACTCCTGGCTGGGAACCACTGATGGAAAAAATAATGAAATCAGCACCGAGAAGAAAATCTGGAGGAAAAAGGTAATCAGGACGGCAATAACACTTTCAGATATTCAAATGTTAAAAAGCTTAAATGAGGGCACCTGAGTGGCTCAGTGGGTTTAAGCCTCTGCCTTCAGCTCAGGTCATGATCCCAGGGTCCTGGGATCGAGCCCCACATCTGGCTCTCTGCTCGGCAGGCTTTCTCTGCCTGCCTCTCTGTCTACTTGTGATCTCTATCAAATAAATAAAATCTTTAAAAAGAAAAAAAAAAGGCTTAAATGAATTCAGAATTCAAATAGGCACAAGTATAGGTAGGACGTTGAATCAATATATCAGAAGGACTAACCTGGAAATAGACCCCATTTTTAAATAATTGATCTTAAAAGTGTCTTGCAATCAGTCCAAGTTGGAAAGGAAAATTTTCTCCAAGACCATCATTCAATAAATGGGGCTGAGATAATTGTTTGGTAATTTAAAGTCTTTAATGAGTGTATTTAAAGGCTTGACCTAAGGGCACCTGGGTGGGTCTGTCGATTGAGTATCGAATTCTTGATTTTGGCTCAGGTCATGATCTAAGGGTCCTGGGATCAAGACCCTCGTGGGGCTCTGTGCTCAGTGGTGAGTGGGCTTGAGGATTCTCTCTCTCCCCCTCCCTCTGCCCCTCCCCCTGCTTGTGTGTGCTCTCTCTCAAATAAATAAATCTTTTTAAAAAAATAATAAATAGGGACGCCTGGGTGGCTCAGTTGGTTAAGCGGCTGCCTTCGGCTCAGGTCATGATCCCAGCGTCCTGGGATCGAGTCCTGCATCGGGCTCCTTGCTCGGCGGGGAGCCTGCTTCTCCCTCTGCCTCTGCCTGCCTCTCTGTCTGCCTGTGCTCGCTTGCTCTCTCTCTAACAAATAAATAAAATCTTAAAAAAATTTTTTAAATAATAAATAGAAGCTAGATCGAAAACGGAGTTTAAATCTAATTTGCCCCATTAAAAATTTGCTAAACTTGGATTGTTCTATCCCGTTAGAACAATTTGGATGAATATAAAATTGGGTGTATATCAATCTTCCAAGAGAAAGCACTCGCTAAGCATATCACCAAAAAACATAACAAAAAACATCAGATTTCACTTTGTGAAAATAAAAATGTCTACATATCCAAAAAGGAATGACCAAAATGAAAACAGAAGCAGAAGAATGGGGAAATGTATTCCACAAATAAGATACAAAAGGGGTCAGTATCTATATACGAACCCTATATAGACAGAGGGTGTTCTCAAGTTGATAAGGGTTCCACTTTCCAGATAACAAGCAAATGGTATTAAGGGACTGTTTCCAAGAGAAAATAAAACTGCCAAGGGGCCAAATGTTCAGTTTTACTTCTCACCAAAGAAATGTGAGTGAAAATAACAAGTAGATGCCAGCGTCCACCTGGAAAATTCACCCGTTTAAAAATAGGATACAAAGAGACAAGAAGATTGCTGTATGATTCAATAATCCCGCTCTAAGATATATACCCCAAAAGAATTGAAGGCAGGAACTCAAACAGATGGTTTTAACCAATGTCCAGAGCAGCCTTGTTCACAGTAGCCAAAAAGGTGGAAACAACCCAGTGTCCGCTGATGGATGAATGGATGAGACACAGGGACGCCTCCGGACGTGCAGTAGTATGCAGCCTTAAAAAGGAATGATGGGCGCCTGGGTGGCTCAGTCATTAAGCATCTGCCTTCGGCTCAGGTCATGATCCCAGGGTCCTGGGATCAAGCCCCACATCAGGCTAAAGAAAAATAAAGGAATGGCATCCTGGCACCTGCTACAATAGGGATGAAACATGAAGACATCAGCTGAACGAAGTAAGCTGGGCACAAAAGGACAAATGGTGTATGATTGCACCTGCACAAAGGATGACAATAGTCAAATTCAGGACAGGAGTACATCAGAAGTCACCGGGGCTGACCGTGGAAGGGGGGTGACGGGTAGTTGTTTAACTCTACAGAGTTTCAGCTTGGGATAATAAAAAAAAGTTCTGGGCATTTGCTAAGAGAGTAAAATGTAAGTGTTCCCACCACCAAACAACGGAACAAAACAAAACAAACAAACAAAAAAAGACGCTGCTCCATATATGAGATGATGTCTGTGTTCATTAACCAGGGTTGTGACGATCATTTCACAAAGTGTACCTATGTCAGATAATCACATTGTATACTTTAAATGTACACACTTTTACTTGTCAATTACACATCAGTAAAGCTGGGGGAGAAAGGTCTGGAAATGGATAGTGGTGATGGTTGCACAAATATAGTGATGTATTTAAGGTCCTTGAACTGTTAAATGGTTAAAATGGCAAGTCTTCTATTTTACCATGATTTTTTATTTTTTTTAATTTTTTTAAAGATTTTATTTATTTATTTGACAGAGATCACAAGTAGGCAGAGAGAGAGAGAGAGAGAGGGAAGCAGACTCCCTGCTGAGCAGAGAGCCCGATGCAGGACTTGATCCCAGGACGCTGAGATCATGACCTGAGCCGAAGGCAGCGGCTTAACCCACTGAGCCACCTAGGCGCCCCTATTTTTTATTTTTTTAACCATGATTTTTTAAAGCAATGACAACAACAACAAAACCCTAAAAGGAGGGTCCTTAAATGCATATTGCTTAGTGAAAAAAAAATTCTGCAAAGTCTACAGACTGTATGATCCCAACTATATGACATTCTGAAAAAAATGAAATTACAGAGAGAGTAAAAAGATTAGTGGTTTCAGAGGGGCTCAGGGCAAGGGGGGACGGGCTGAACAGGTGAAGCACAGGGGCTTAGGGGGCAGTGAAACTATTCTTTTAAAAAAAATTATTTATTTATTTGACAGACAGAGATCACAAGTAGGCAGAGAAGCAGGCTCCCCGCTGAGCAGAGAGCCTGACACAGGGGCTCGATCCCAGGACCCCTGGGATCATGACCTGAGCCAAAGGCAGAAGCTTTAACCCACTGAGCCGCCCAGGCACCCCGAAACTATTCTGAACAACACTGTAATGGTGACTTCATGTCTTTATACATTTGTCAAAACCCAAAGAAGAGGGGTATCTGGGTGGCTCAGTCAGTTAAAATCTGCCTTGGTTTGGCTCAGGTCATGATCTCAGGGTCTTGGGATTGAGCCCCTTGTCAGGCTCTCTGCTCAGCAGGGAGTCTACTTTTCCCTCTCCCTATGCCCCTCCCCTACCAGTCTGCTCCTTCTCCCTCTGCCCCTCCTCCTGTTGCTCCTGAGTGTGTGTGCGCGTGCGCTCTCTCTCTCTCTCAAATAAATAAAATCATTACAAAAAAAAGAAGAAGATACAATATCAAGAGTGAACCTTGTGCAAACTATGGACCTTTGTTAATAATAATGAATCATTGTTGGCTCATTTGTTGTGATGAATGCTATCATCCTAATGCAAAATGTTCATAATATGGGAAACCAAGGGGAGAGGGAGAAAAGGGGGTATAGGAATTCTCTATTTTCTGCTCAATTTTTCTGTAAACCTCAAACTACTCTAAAAATTTTTACAATACAATTACCTTAAGTTTTAAGGTCATTTTTTAAAAATTTATTATTTATTTGACAGAGATCACAAGCAGGCAGAGACGCAGGCAGAGAGAGAGGAGGAGGAAGCAGGCTTCTGGCTGAGCAGAGAGCCCGATGCAGGGCTCGATCCCAGGACCTGGGATCATGACCCAAGCCGAAGGCAGAGGCTTTAACCCACTGAGCCACCCAGGCGCCCCCATTTTTAAAAAAGAAAATAGAAGAACACCCTTGGGACACCTTAGCCAGCTGGCATCACTGGGATGCAGTGAAGACAGTAGTTTGGGGTTAGGAGTGATCAAGAAACCCCTTTTCTGTTTCTGAACTGTTCCCAGGGAGGGCATTTGCCAGCTCTGACCTTGAACTCCACACCCTCATGCCCAGTGCTGACTCAGAGGCGAACCCCATCAACTCTGAGATTCCCCACCCCACTGCACTCCTGGCTGCCCGACAGACCCTTAACCTAAGGTTTACTGTACCATCTCCAGTTCTGGGTTCTGAAGTCACCTCTGACCCATAGTTTAACAAATACTGATTGAGGGGCGCCTGGGTGGCTCAGTCAGTTAGGCATCAGACTCTTGAATTTTGGCTCAGGTCATGGGATCCAGACCCATGTTGGGCTCAGTACTAGGCGTGGAGTCTGCCTAAGATTCTCTCTCTCTCCCTCTTCCTCTGCCCCTCCCTGCCCCGAATTCATGCTCTCTCTCTCTATATATATATATATTTTTTTTAAAGATTTTATTTATTTATTTGACAGACAAAGATCACAAGTAGGCAGAGAGTCAGGCAGAGAGGGGAGGGGAGAAGCAGGCTCCCTGCTAGGCAGGGAGCCCGATGCGGGACTCGATCCCAGGACCCTGGGATCATGACCTGAGCCGAAGGCAGCGGCTTAACCCACTGAGCCACCCAGGCGCCCTCTATATATATTTTTTAAAAATTAATTGAGCATCTACTAGGTCCCAGGCTGAGTGTATCCACCCCCTATTAGTACTGTAACAAATTACAATACACTTGGTAGCTTAAATTAACACATTCATTATCTCACAGTTCTGGAGGTCCTACGTCCAAAACCATCTGGCTAAAGCAAAAATGAAGGTTCCCACAGGTTCCTCTTCCTTCTGGAGGTTCTAGGAGAAAATTCATTTCTTTGCCTTTCCCGGCTTCTGGGGGCTGTCTTCTCGCCTTGGCTCCTATCATTCGTCCATCTGCAAAGCCAACAATGAATGTCAGGCCAAGTCCTTCTCACCCCACCATGTCTCTGTTGTTGTTGTTTTTTCTCTGCTGCCTCCCTCCCTCCTGTTTAAGGACGCTCCTGATTACACGGGGATCCCACGGATAATCCGGGGTCTTCTCCCACCTCCCGGTCTGCTGATTAACCACCTCGAAGCCGCTTGCCAGGCAGCCTCACATATGCCTAGGTTCCGCGGACTGGGAAGTAAACACCCTTGGAGGTGCGGTTATTCCGCTTGCCGCGTCGCGGATGTGGCCTTCAGGGAAACAAACAAGCTCTCTGCCCTGGTTTGTAGAGGGGACAGTCTAGTGGCAGAAAACAAGCAATAAGCAGAACCTCGAGCATATCGTCGTTGATAAGAGTAATTGCGCCACCATCTCTAATGACAAAGGAGGTCAACGAGGACCCAAGCGATAAGGCGCTCAGGTCCGGGCAGAGGGGGGCGTACCCAGTAAGGAACAGGTGCACGGGGCCTCCAAGGTGGAGCACGAGAGGAAACGCATGGGTACTACGGGCCAGGCTCAAAGGGGAGATGGGAAATGAGGCTGCGGGGAGGGAGGGGGACCCCCATACTTGGAGTCACGTTGTCGATCCCGCCAGCCCTTCAGAGCCTAACTATTGGTTCTACCTGCAACATCCATCGAGAAACTCAACGCTTCTCACCAACTCCTCAGTCCCCAACCTAGTTCACCCCATCACGGCTCACCTGGACTAGCACAGATACCACCAAACCCCAGACCAGGTACCCCCACCTCCGTTTCCTGAATCCCACGGGTTGTTCTCCCCGAAGAAGCCACCAGAGGGCACCGGTGAGCACCCAAGTCGGGTCCTGCCTTTCTCTGTTCACAGCCTCCCAGGGCTCCCACCTTGGGGAATAAGGGGTTTGAGTCCTCAGCCCACAAGACCCTGCAGGACCTGCCCTTGTACCCTGCCTGCTCTCCTCTCCTCCCTGTCTTTCCCTCGCTCACTCTGCTGCAGCCACACAATCTCCTCTCCGTTCCTCCAGTGCACCTGACTCTGCTGCCCCAGGACCTTTGCACAGGACTGTGCCCTCTGCCTAGAACACCTTTTCCCACAAAAGAGTGGCTTAATGCCACAGAACTATAGAGCTAACATGGTTTAAGTGGTAAATGTTATGTTACATATATTTTACTACAATATGAAGGCAGAAATCAATTTAAGTAACCCAGGTAAAGAAAAGATTACTAAGTAAATAAGAGTATGGTGGCAGCCAAGGAGGTGAGACTCCTTCACAGACATGCTCATAGAGTTAGTAACACTGAGGTGCCATTCACAGGGCACGCCATGATGATCTGTTGTCATTCCTATCTTACAGGCAGGGAAACTGAGGCACAGCAGTGCAGTTCACACAGCTGGCAAGAGAGCAAGGGTGAAAGCTAGATTCTGAATGCAGGCATCCTTACCCACATGCCCTGGTCTTCCTTCCTAGTCTGTTCTCAGGCTGTACACTCATTCTAAAATTATCGGAGGCTTCCTACGTGCTAGGCATTGAACCAAATCCTTCACATGCATGTGGCAGATCATATTAAGGTGTTGGCCTTAATATGGTCAAGGTGTTGGCCTCCTCCACAGGGGCTCCGACCTCATCACTCCCCAGCTGAAACCTCCTATGGCTCACCCTCAGGCTAAAAGCGAAGTTTACCTTAGCACGACCTTCAAGGCTCCAGGCAAGCTCAGAATCTTATTTATTTATTTTTAAAATTGTATTTATTTATTTATTTGACAGAGAGAGAGCGCGCTCGCACGAGCAGGAGGAGCAACAGGCAGAGGAAGAGGGAGAAGCAGGCCCCCGCTGAGTAAGGGAGCCCAAGGCGGGGCTCGATCCTAAGACCCTGGGATCATGACCAGGGCTGAAGGCAGACACTTAACCGACAGAGCCACCCAGGCGCCCCTCAGAATCTTATTTTCCCCTCTCCCCCCAGCCAAGCATCCTTTGCTCTGGCCATTCCCGACTCTGCAAAAGGCAAGCACAATGAATGTTTTCCAGACTCAGAACTTTGCAGGTGCTCTTTCTCCTGCCTACAGCCCAACTAATACTTCTTTGCCAGTTAATGCTAACCTCTGGGGAGATTTCCCCCAACCATCCCCGGGGCTCCCAGCTCTGTTAGTCGAGCTGTGTTTCTCTCCGTTTCTACAATGCCTGGTGCTCACCTCTGTCCCAGGGAACGTTGCCATTGCCGTTGCCTGCAGATCCTTCTTTAGCATATCTGATGAGCTTGAAAGCTGAGGGCAGGGGCCCTGAGTGGCTCAGATGGTTAATTAAGATGGTTAAGCATCTGCCTTCAGCTCAGGTCCTGATCTCCAGGTCCTGGGATCGAGCCCCATGTCAGGCTCCCAGCTTAGCGGGGAGTCTGTGTCTCCCTCTGCCTCTCCCTCTGCTCGTGCTCCCTGTCTCCCTCTCTCCCTCAAATGAATAAATAATATCTTTTAAAAAATAAATAAAGCCCAACTCTGATTTTAAAAAAGAAAAAGAGGGATGCCTGGGTGGCTCAGTTGGTTAAGCAGGTGCCTTCGGCTCAGGTCATGATCCCAGGGTCCTAGGATCGAGTCCCACATCGGGCTCCTTGCTCGGCAGGGAGCCTGCTTCTCCCTCTGCCTCTGCCTGTCACTCTGTCTGCCTGTGCTCGCTCTCTCTCTCTCTCTCTCTCTCTCTCTGACTAATAAATAAATAAGATCTTAAAAAAGAAAAAAAAAGAAAAAGAAAAAGAAAGCTGAGAGCAGAGCCGTCTATCAGTTCAGACACTATCGTCTCCAAGTGTTAGAAACCCCAACTAGAAGCGGCTTAAATCTTAAGAAACAAGTACTCTATGATCTCACTTATGAGGAATCTAAAAAGACTGAAACCAGAAAAACAGAGTAGGATGGTGATTACCAGGGTTGGGCGGGGGAGTTGGGAGATGATGGGGTTTTTTGTGTTTTTTTAAAGATTTTATTTATGTATTTGACAGACAGAGATCACAAGTAGGCAGAGAGGCAGGCAGAGAGGAGGAAGCAGGCTCCCTGCTGAGCAGAGAGCCCGATGTGGGACTCGATCCCAGGACACTGAGATCATGACCTGAGCCGAAGTCAGAGGCTTAACCCACTGAGACCCCAGGCACCCTGGGGAGATGTAGCTTTAAGGGTACAAACTTGCAGCTAGCAGATAAATAAGGTCTGGAAATCTAATCTGCGACTAGTGATGATAGTCAACAATGCGTGTTATAAACTTCAAGGCGGCTAAGAGATTAGATCTTAATTGTTCTCACCACAAAAAAGAAATTATAATCATGTAACATGATGCTACCAGTGGTAATCATATTGCATTATATAAATGTATCAAATCAACATGTCGTACACCTTAATTTTACACAATTATGTTTCATTCAAAAGAAAAACCTTAAGGGGACATGTTATGTCTTGGAAGGAGGAGTTTTGATGTTGGGTGGCTCCCGGGCTCCTAAATTCAGCAGAGTCAGAACTTGGATTCTTTCCATGTTCTTGCCCATCCATCTGTAGCTTGTCGAGTGAACGAAGATGTTGAGTTCAGCTTGGAGATGTGCTGAGTCGGGGGGGAATACCCAGAAGGAATATCCAGGAGGCAGCTAGATATCAGAGTCCAGGGTGAGACAGGAGACACAGTCATCTCTACACCACAGCAGAGGATCAGACCCTAGGAGAGTATGTGGAGCGAAAAACTGGCTTTGCCCAGCACTTATGAAGCACCTACTGCATACCAGCACTCGCTGGGCTCTGGCGATTCAGTGATTCAATGGGGTGGGTTCTCCCAGAGGCAGACCCCAAGCCAAGAGCTTGGATGCAAGGATTTATTTAAGAGGAGCCCGCATCCTATGGGGAGCCTGGGAGTGTGAATCGCGTCTCAGAATCTGTTCTGTCTGAACTTCTGCACTAGTCTGTCATGACAGGTAAGGAGGCGGAAGGCTTCGAGGCACTTCTGGCTCACCTCTGGCAGAGCCACTCCAGAACCAAGGACAGCACTGAAAGCCACAGGTGTGAGCTCTCAGTAGGAAAGCATGAGGGGGCGGGGTGGGGGGGACGAGCCCACAGAGCTGGGAGAGAGACCTGGGTGGGCACCAGCAAGTCCATGTCCAAGTCTGCTGTACCACTCATCTGGGTGTGATTTTAGACGAGTCCCTTCACTTCTCTGGACCCCGTTATGCAATACCCTCATCTTTAAAAGGGCACCTACCTTGTACATTCATTCTGCAAATATTACTGAGTGCCTACTGTGTGCCAAGACTGGGACTCCATAGGTTAACAGAGCAGTTAAAGCTTCCTTTTCTCATGCGGCAGGGGAGGGAAACACACAATAAACAAAATGGGTAACTGACCTATACGAAGTCCATTGGGCTGGGATGTCCACCATGGAGTAAACTAAACCAGAGATAGAGATGTTGCCACCCAGTGGTTTAGAGTGAAACTTTATATAGGAAGATCCAGAGGGTCTCTCTGATGTGGCAGAACTTGAGCAGAGATCAGAAAGGAGGGAGGGAGGGAGTCATGTGGGTTTCTAGAGGAAGAGCATTCAAAGAAGAAGGAGCAGTCAGTGAAAAGGTCCTGAGGTGCTGACTTGCTGGAGGAAGAGCAGGAGGCTGGTGCGGCTGAAGCAGAGTGAGAGGCGGTCAGTTAGACGGTGATATTCACACACCACAGGGTCTCACAGCCCATTGTAAGAACTTGAGATCTGCCTCCTACGTCTGTGGATTTTTAAATTTGGATTAAGGGAGATAAGGCAGGCTATGCACTTAACACAGAGTCTGGCATGTAGCAAATGTTCAGGAAACACCTGCCAAGGATTATTTCTCGAGACCATCAACAGAAAAGAGTATGGAGCCTTCAGTAAATTGCAATGAAAAAATGGAACGTCATCAATAGTAATAAAATAATTATCTAGCAATTAAATAAATAGTAATAAAATAATTATCTCCCACCATCACCACCAGGCTATCGACAGCCAACGAAACTCCTAGAACTCAGCCCCACCCTTACAGTTCTCTGATGTGACCTGACCTCTAGTCCAAGGAATGGGTCTTTCTGAGACCTCAGTGCACATTCCCAGCCCAGAAGAACCCAAAAGACAGTTTTGAAGTCACATCTGCTGTCCACCATCAGGCACATCCAAAATAAAACAGTAGCAGATAAACCGACTCTGTTCTGAGTAGGTCCCCACACCCCACCGTGCCCTAAATGGACAGCTCTCCTTGGCTGAGATACGTAAAAGTGCTCGATGGCACAGGAAGAAAAAGGGAATAAAATGATTCCAAGTGAGGAATTCAGACAGTTAGGATAGTCAGGTAGGTAAACCCCAATGTTTTAGTCCTGTCTTGCTCCTTTATGTAGCTGTCTCTGGACCTCAGCTTCCACATTTGTAAAATGGGCACTCTGGCTTGATGACTAATGATTCAGAGATAGCTCCCTCCACCTTGTGCCTCTACCGTCCCTGGGATCTCTGCACACGATTGCTGCAGCATTCCTTGAAGGGGGAGAGGGGAAAAAAAAAAAAAA
>RCUC01093254.1:0-27355 GCA_003697995.1 Taxidea taxus jeffersonii | reverse complement strand
CCTCTACTCTTACTATTTCAGAGCTTGCTTTTAGGTGTTGCCAATGATCTAAAAATCAAATCTGTATTTTCTATCCAATAACATGTGAAAATGGATTGTTTCTTTTTTTTCTGTAACTTATTTTTATTCTGTAGCTTATTATTGGTGTTAGCAGTTCATCTTACTATTTAGAGTATGATTTTATTTTTAGCAGTAATTGTGTAGCTGAGTTGAAAATTATATTTGTAAAGTAATCAGATAGAGTTTTTGGTACTTTCTCACCTTCTTTTAACATTTATGCAACAATATTTAGGAGCAGCAAACATTTGCCCAGAATTTTGTATCTGGTAATTATTTAATTTTAGTATATGGTCTAGCTTTCTCACAGAACATGGTACTGTGAAAAGTCTAATGAGGAAAAGTCTTCCCTCATTTATTTCTGGAGAGTCTCCGGGACATTGGAGAGAAGTCCTCCACCTCCTAATTCCACACAGATAACCAGCCACGTGTCACGCAGCCCACTTGCTGTGGTACAGTTAGGACTGATTCAGAAAACTCCATGCTTTGTGTTGTGGGCAGGATTTGGGGCAGGGAGAGTCCCTGGGATGTAATCAAGGCATGTAGATAATCAGAGATTTGAGTCTGGTATATCGTTAAGAGGGAATCAAGCCAATAAGAGTTACGTAGGCTGTACAGAAACTTTGGCTTCGTACCTTTTGAACATGTGGCATCAGCCTGGAATGCTAAATAGCTTTCTTCTTGGACTTGGTCATACTTGGACCGCTCAATTTCAAGTAAAAGGGGGAAGGAGTATTTCTCTGAAGCTGTGTGGCTTAAGTAAATAATTGGGAGTTGCTTCACTCAAGATGGGGGGAAGAAATCCCCCATTGTGTTAAAGCCAGGAGAATTCTCATTTGGCCACTTGGAAACTTCCTCCTTAAAGGAAGTGTGTGCCAAGGGTGCAGAGAAGGGTAAACGAATTAACAAGTAACATTTAAAGCTAGAATAATATTTGTTTCATCTGTATCTTATAGTTTCCTATAATTATGACACAACATATTTCTTAAGCTTCTTGAATTTTCTGTGAATTCTTTCTGATTTACATTGTTTAAAAATCAGTATTAAAATTGGAAATCCAGAAATAGGTACAAAGGTACCAGGAAATTTAGTATTTGATAAAGATAGCGTTTTAATCAGTGGAAATGGATTACTCATGGATAGTCACCTGAGGAAATAAAGTTGCACCCTAATCTCATACCTACCACCAAAATCAGTTCCACAGAAATCAAAGATCTGAGCATTAAAAAAAAAAAAAAGAAAATTGCCATTAGAAAATGGGAGAGAAATACATATTTGTTTAATCCTGGAGTCAGAAAGCCTTTCTAAGCATGACCCCAAACCCAGAAACCATAAAAGGAAAGATGTACAAATTTGATTAACATTAAAAAGCATCTGTAGGAGCACCTGGGTGGCTCAGTCATTAAGCAGAGGTCATGATCCTAGGGTCCTGGGATCAAGACCCGCATCAGGCTTTCTGCTTGGCGGGAAGCTCGCTTCTCCCTCTGCCACTTCCCCTATTTGGGTTCCCTCTGTCTCTGTCTTTCTCTGTCAAATAAGTAAATAAAATCTTTTTAAAAATCTGTATATGAAGAAAAGCATAAGCAAAATTAAAGAAAAGTGAAAAACCAGGAGAAAAATTTTCAACTCATGCAATGAGTTGAAAATGCAACTCATGCAACTCATGAATAGTCTTAATAAGAATTTCTTTAGAACTGTATTAAAAACAAAGTAACCGAGTTGAATAATGACAAAGGAGATAAGCAGTTGACAAGAGAGGGATATAAGTAAGTGGCTTTAAGCTTATGCAAAGACATACACTGTCATTCATGATGAGAAATTGCAAATAGACATTGCTGCTGGGAGTATAAACTGATAAAATTAAAAAATTTCTAAACATTCATAGTTTCTACCCAAGAATTTCATCTCTTCTAGTTGATCCTTCAGATAGAGCTGCATGTGTGTAGAGAATGTGCCTGTAGGATCGATCACTGCATTGTAGGATTGTTCAATAGCAAGAGCTGTTACAAACTGCCCAAATATGCATTCATAGGGACTAGGTACATTTTTGTACATCTGTACAATGGAACAGTAAATAGTTCCATTGGAACTGTTTTTTGGGGGGCACCTGGGTGGCTCAGTGGGTTAAGGACTCTGCCTTCAGCTCGGGTCATGGTCCTGGGGTCCTGGGATCGGGCCCCACATCGGGCTCTCTGTTCGGCAGGAAGCTTGCTCTCCCCACCCCACCCCTCCGCCTGTCTCTCTGCCTGCTTGTGATCTCTGTCTGTCAAATAAATAAATAAATAGATCTTTTTTAAAAAATTTAAATTTTTTTTTAAAAACTCTGTTTTTCCATAAAACCATCTTTTTTTCCATAAAGAATGGAGGCATCTTGTTATGGACTGATAGGAAAGGACCTTCAGAATATATTTAGTAGAAAAATATGCGTGTAAAATTGAGGATATGGTAAACAACACTTGTATAAAATACACATATTTGCATATGTCACACAATATCTCCTACAGTTTATGTGGGATAGACGAGGAACTATTAGGAGTGGCTGCCTTTTGGGAGAGAAAAAGCGGTTGGTGGATGGGGTGAGAAAGAGCTGATTTTTCACCGTATACCAGTCTTTATGTACAAGTATAATCTGTTCCAAAGTATAGCATATAAGAAGACTAAAAACAAAAGAGAAAAGAATATAGGATGATCTTTTCATTGCAGTTTACTGTACATGCCATCCAAGGCGCATACTTTTCTAAGCACTTAAATACAGTGGTAGACAACTAGAGTCCTTAATCTTAGTTTTTTGTGTTTTTCTTGGTTTGTTTGGTTTGCTACAGCTACTACTACCAAATCTTGTATTGCCTTAGGACTATTATTATGAATTCAATTTTCATTATCCTCTCAAAGTTAATTAATGTTAACTAGCATGTTAATATAATTGTTAAGGATAATGCCAGAATTGATTATATGCATTTTTTCAGTACATCAATTTTTTATCAAGAAAGTAGTAGCTAAATAGTTCTGTAACAGAATCATTACTAACTAAAATCTGGGAAATTTTTTTCGTTTTTCTCAATGAAGAAGAAACAAATAAGAGGAATAATGTTTAACATTCGGATATATTTGAGCCTCGTTTAGTTTTTTTAATCATATTTTGAGTGGTTAACTTTACAGGCAGTCATTTCTAAAATTAAATCAAAATGAAAAGTTAACAGGAGAAAAAAGGAAGATAGATAGCCAAATAAATATTTTCAATAAAATATATATTACATGACACTAGTTTCTAAATTACAGCTTATTCTAAGGAGCCAATCCTTTGTTTTGTTTTGTTTTTATCACTAGACCATACTAAAAATTTAAGTGATGGAAATTTACCATGCTGCCCCGGCTCTCCTAGACATTTGGATTTTCAGCCTATTTTATGTGTTTATTAATTTTTTTTTCTTTATTATAAGATAGGTACATAATCCGTGGGTAAACACAGGTAGTCAGTAAACCAACACATTTCTCAATATATTTTGTCTGGCAGAACATTTTGGGGTGATTACACATTTGGTCCAGAATTCGAAGGTTGTAGTGATACTGTTTAGCAAATTCACACAATTCACATCTCTCAGTGACTTCTAAATAGTAAACTAAGAACTTTTTCATAATCAATGGCTTATGTAATTGTTTTCATCATTGCAAAGTTTCGGAGCAGTATAAGGCATTTCTATATACTAACTTGTGCTTCTTCCCACTGTGCGTGACAGGAAATTGAATAGACAGTTTTTCTTTGCTAGACTAACGGGGCATTCTTAGGATTATAATCTTCTAAATTATTTCCTTGCCAGTATTAACAGAACACTGACCTATTCAAAGGTTACTCTGGCAGGATAAATAAGTTGAGTCTGAGATGGAGCTTTCCAAACAGGGGTGTTTGAACAGTGAAGTATATAGCACTGTTGGTTTTAACAAAGGTAAACCAGAGGACAACTGTTGAAAAGGGAAGCTAGACTTGAAATTGGAGAAATAGTTATTTTCCGAAAGAGCCCCTAGGCCTCATGCAAACACTGAATTAAAAATAGTTGAGGGGCTCCTGGGTGGCTCAGTCGGTAGAGCATCCAACTCTTGATTTGGGCTCAGGTCATGATCTAGGTGGTGAGATCAGACCCTGTGTTGGGCTCCTGCTCCGTGGGGAATGTGCTTGGGATTTTCTCCCCCTCTTCCTTTACGTCACATACATCTTTTTTTTCTTCTTTTTTTAAATTAATTATTAACCTATAATGTATTATTTACCCCAGGGGTACAGGTCTGTGAATCTTCAGGCTTACACATTTCACAGCACTCATCATATCCCATACCCTCCCCAGTGTCCATAACCCAGCCACCCTCTCCACACCCCTCCCCCCAGCCACCCTCAAATAAATCTTTAAAAAAAAAAACATTTGAACTTAATGTTGATGCACCACACCAGTGTAGGGATTGGGGTAGAACCTAGAACCTGGACTCTCCATGTAAAATAACTGGTCAATTACAGAATCGGGAGCCTAAAGATCCTTAGAGAGCTTTTTGGCTCGTCTTCTTTCTTCAGAGATGAGGAAATTAAGAAGAAATTTTGGGTTAAATAAAGAATCAGGGTTAGGACTCACGGCTTTTAAACCTAAAATGCAGTATCCCAGGGTACCTGGGTAGCTTCGTTGGTTAAGCATCTGCCTTTGGCTCAGGTCATGATCCCAGGGTCCTGGGATCAAGCCCCACGTCAGGCTCCCTGCTCCTCGGGGAGCCTGCTTCTCCCTCTGCCCCTCCCCCTTGCACATCCTCTCTCTCTCTCAAAATATATAAATAAAATCTTTTTTAAAAAAAATCCAGTATTCCCCCTCACAGGTAGGTACCATTGAATGTGTTTGTACAGTATTTTACCTTTATTTCCTATAACAACTCCCTTGGAGGACTGTCCCAAAATTCTGGTAGAGGGTCTGAAAGAAGGCTTACAGGCCATGAGTGAAGAGACTTAAAGCATAGCAGCTAGATCCCCTGGTCTGCTCTTTTATAAGGGCCATGAAGCCAAGGCTTGAAAGGTTTTCGCAGTAGAGTAGCCTAGTTGGTGTGTTTTTTACAAGATTACTCTGGCTGCAATATGCAGTACTTCGGGGAATCAGTAGTCACTGGGAGATCAGTTAAGAAAATCCTTACAGGGTGGCTCAGTGGGTTAAGCCTCTGCCTTTGGCTCAGGTTACGATCCCAGGGTCCTGGGATCAAGCCCTGCTTCGGGCTCTCTGCTCAGCGGGGAGCCTGCTTCCCCCTCTCTCTCTCTGCCTGCCTCTCTGCCTACTTGTGATCTCTCTCTGTGTCAAATAAATAAATAAGATCTTTAAAAAAAGAAAATCCTTACAGATGTTCAGCAGACATATGAAAAGATTCTCAGCTTTACTAATCATCAGGGAAATGCAAATCAAAACCACAGTGAAATACCAGCTTCACACATGTCAGAATGACTAAAATCAAAGAGACCAATAACAAGTATTGGCGAGGACATGGAGGAAAAGGCATCCTCATTCACTGTTGGTGGGAATGAAAATTGGTACAGCTGCTATGGAAAACAGTGTGAGGTTCCTCAAACAATTAAAAATAAAAATGCCGTATGATCCAGTAATTACACTATTGGGTTTTGCCCCCCAAAAAATGAAAACAGTAATTTAAAAAGACACATGCACCTCTGTGTTTATTGCAGCATTGTTAACAACAGTGAAGTTACGGAAGCAATGTAAAGGTCCAACAGTAGACGGATAAGGAAGATTTTTTAAATACATATATGTGTATATTTTATTTATATATATAAACATAAATGGAATGTTACACATAAAAAGGGTGTGATCTTGCCATTTGCAACAACATGGGTGGGACCTAGAGGGTATTACGTTAAGTGAAATAAGTCAGATTGAGAAAAACATACTATATGATTTCACTCCTATGTAGAGTCTAAAAAAACAAAGGAATAAATAAGCAAAAAAGGAGATCCAGACCTATAAATACAGAGAACAAACTGATAGTTGGCGGGGGGAGAATGGGGTTGGATAAAATAGGTGAAGGGGAGTGGGGAATACAGACTCCCAGCTGTGAAATGAAGAAGTCGTGGGAATAAAAGACAGCATAGGGAATGTAGTCAATGATATTGTAATAACATGTGGTCAGCACAGCATAAGGTACCGAGGGGCTGAATCACTGTGTGGTGGTACACCTGAAACTAACGTAACATTGTGTGTCAACTATACTCAAATAAAAAAAAAATTTTTAAGAGGGGAAAAAAAACCAAAATGGTGTCCTGGACTAGAAGGGTATGGTGTAGATGAAGGGAGGGAGATGGATACAAGTGATATTTAAATATGAATTTTTAGAGATTGGGGCATTAATCAAGCAACATTTGGTAAGCTTACTTTTATTGGATGTGACCTACTGTTGCTTTCTTTCATATATTCTTGTCATGGAATGTCTGGAGGTAAGGGGGCTCGAGAGTCTTGGGGTATTATATATAGTAAACATCAAATGTGAGTTTGGGAATATCACTTAAAATTATATATAATGGGGCACCTGGGTAGCTCAGTCATTAAGCCTCTGCCTTCAGCTCAGGTTATGATCCCAGGATCCTGGGATCGAGCCCCACATCAGGCTCCGTGATTGGTGGGAAGCCTGCTTCTTCATTTCCCTGTCACTCCCCCCGCTTGTGCTCTCTCTCTCTCTCTGTGTCAAATAAATAAATGAAATCTTTAAAAAATTATATGTATTGCATACAGTATTCTTATTTAAATATTACATAAACTGATTTAGGAACTATGATATTTAAGTTTTGTAAGTAGAGACAATTTCAGATTACATGTGATTTTACAGGGTTTTTTTTAAAGATTTATTTGAGAGAGCATCCAAGCATGTGCCAGGAGAAGGGGCAGAGGCAGAAAATCTTCAAACAGACTCCCGCTGAGCTTGAGCTCAGAGCCAGAGGTGGGCCTTGATCCCAGGACCCATGAGACCATGACCTGAGCCAAACCAAGAACTGGACACTCAAATCGACTGAGCCACCCATGCGCCCCACAATTTTACAGTTTTTGATAAATAAGTGAATAAGATGACATTTACAGTTTTTATGGCACTTAAAAATATTGCCTTTTGTTGATTGAAATCTTGACCATCTCTAGATTTACATATCTCTCTAAATTTGTTCAGGGATTCGAATTTGCAGCTCCCGATAGCAATTTTTATCACCTGCTTAGTCCTTCTAACGTTTTCTTCTGTGCTATTATCCAGCCCACATTCCTGCTGCCTTCAGGGCCTGCACCATCCACTCTATTCTCCTCCTCTCTCCCCACCTCCTTAAGGGTGGCGTGCCTTCTGCCGAGCCTTCCACCATCTTAACTTAAGTTCATGCATGCAAATACATTTTTACTATATATCATTTTCTTGGAAAACTTTTTCTTAAAATAACACAGGAAGAAAAATCCTATATGTTTTTAACTTACAGTGTTTTTGGTTTATGCCCTGCAAATTACTGTATGATTAGAAGTCATCCGTAGAGCAAAATTTCATTCTATTCATTCAGTTACTTGATATATTGAGCATTTGCATGCTATTCCTTATTTAAGTTTGTCATATAGCACTACTCAATTTAAATCATTTAGTGGTCTCGTGGTATGCTTTTAAAATTCAGAATGTTACCAGGAAAACAGTACATATTGAAAAATGTGATATTCAATATCAAGTTGTTAAATTTAGGGCTAGGCTTACGGGTAGTGCGTTAGAAATGATCACTTTGTATTCCTACCTCCCATTTATAACGGGAAAAAAGTATCCATTTTAGCTTTTCTATAATAACTAACAGCTTTAAGAAAAAAAGCAGCAATAATAAAATCATTCAGTATAGCCTACAAATAATAGCAACCCTTTTCCTGATTATTGAGACATTTATAAACTGATAATTTTGTCTCACCAAATATTTCAGGTGTTTTTTTTTTCCAGCACCAAGGCATTTATTTTAGATCCTGAAGCTTTATAAGGACTTGTTATTTGGAGAGTAATCTTTGCCAACTTTATTGAAAACATCTATTTTATTTTACTAAGATAATACTTCTTTGACTGAGATGGAGGATTACAGTGACCTAGTTGATTCCAGCACACCACTCCTTACAAAGGAGAAGGAGAAATGGAAATTTTGGAGGAGATGGGGTTTGCATTTCCTAGTCTACTTTGAAAGGACGCACTGTCTTCATTTCCATTATACTTTCAGTATAGTTGACTTCTGAAAGGCAAACGTAAAGCGACATTAAGAATTTGAAATGGGGATATATGGTGGGAAAATACAGGAGCTGTTTCTTTTTCATCTGTTAATGATTAGAGTTTTGATACGTCAAAGTTGCACACAGCATTTGATTATTCCGTTTCTTTCCTGCTTAACTTTCATCCTTTCATCCTGGTCCCTGCTTCTTCGCCAGGAGACAGATCTCTTTGCTGTTTGTTTCAAACGTAAGAGAAAACACTTGATAAGTTTTCTAACTGCTGTTCCTCCTCTACCTTAAATTTCACCTGTTACAGTGATTATCCTGCTACCATGTCAGATGAGCTGCCGTGCTCTTTCTCCGGGCAGTCCATCTCCTGTACACTGGATTCATCCTCTTCTGTCTCACATGGGACCCTCAGTCTGCCGTGTCCTCCCCGTCATGTCTTCCCCACATCCTTATATAAGCCCTTTACCATATTCAAAACTTGGAGTGCTATAAAATAAAAAGAAAACCCTTCTGACAGCCCTGTAGTTCTTTCTCTCTTCCTCTTTCCCTCTCTTCCTTCACAGCGATACTTCTTGAATAGTTGTTCCATACTTTTCTGTTTCCTTTTACAATAGCACCATTCTGTTGTTCTTGATGAGGTCAACCAGAAGCTCCAACTGACATTAATAAGTCCAGTGATCTATTTCCAGTAGTCATATTACCATTTTTCTAAACATCTCACTTCATAAATCATTCTTTCTCAAAACTCAGTCTTCTCTTGGCTTTCTTACTACTTCTCTCCCTGGTTTCCTTGCCAACTTGGACGACTTCTTTGTCTTACTCCTTGACTTCCTTTTTCTGCTTTGCTCATCCCTTGAATGTTGAGATTCCTAAGGGTCCTGTGTTTGGTCCTCTTCTTCATACTGAAGGGGCTGCTCGAATGTTCACTGTCATAACTTCATTCACCATTGATTTATGGGCTGCTGTTTCCCCAGACCCATATTCCCAACACCCTTTTGGAAACTTACTAAATGCCAAGAGGTAGGAATCAGGAGACTATTGAAATCATCCTCATAAGAGATCATAAAAGGAGAGTCAGAGAGGATAGAGAAGTTAGGTTTTTACAAAACATAGTCAGGAGGTAGAATTTTCAGGACCTTAAGTTTATAGTCCCTTTTTTCAGGGGAGTAGAGGTAAAAGAATGAATTTGAGGTTTTAGGGCTTGGTCACTTAGTTTGTGGCTCCGTGCATTAAAGATTTAAAGTATAAGAAAATGAGAAAGACTTTCAAAGATGGTGGTTGTATGTTTGAACACGTAAACTTGGAAGTGTGTGTTAAACCTCAGTTGTTCATTTAACTTCTATAAGTACAGAGTGCCGGGGAGAGATCTGCTCTGAAAATCATGGACGTGGAAGGAACCCATCTAAGTAGACACTGAGGACACGAGAGAGGATACGGAGCACAGGATGTCATAGCCTGTCATAAACACTGTCGCATTCTCATCCTTCTCTGGCTGTTTTCCCATCTCCAAACGTAACCTTTATTGTAACTATGGCACATTACTTGACAATAGCTTAATGTGCCATGTTTTTTCTTTGTGTTCATACTCATGGATCTGTGTCTAAAGCCCTTGGCCCATCTATGAACTCCCTGTTTTATCTCTGAAATTTAGCTCAAGTAACATCTCCTCTAGGAAGCAGTAATTAGGCTTAAATATTTTTCTCTCTCTGCTCCCATAATGCCTTGGGATAGCACTTAAGACATCTTTTTATGACTTACATGTATGGCTCACTGCCACTAGACTATATTTTCTATCTGCTTAAGACTTGTGTTAGCAAGTTTTTTAGGAGCCAAACTTCCTTATTTGTTAAGGTAATAGAATTTTTGGTGGAATGTTTTACAATTATGTAGCTCATTAAGGTATAATAAAAATAACTTAAAAATTAATGTTTAGCCACCTTAATATTTGAATGTGACTTTTTAAAGGTCCACTAAAAAAAATGCTTCTGAATCCTTGATGAGGCTCTGTGAGCTCCCCAGGGAAAAGAAACAGTAAATTTCAAAAACTTAAAATTTCCCTCCATACTTCTTATCTTGTTTTTGTAGCATAATAAAATACAGGGAAATGATTGCTTTATACTTTACCACTAGATGGCTGAATTACATTGCTTTTGGAAAAGAATTGAAATCTTAATCGTTTGAAGTAGCCTACTAGGTAACATTGAACAGAACGATATATAATTCACAGAATGATATAAATGTAAATATATGTATGTGCTTACACATTCATACACACACATACATACATACATACGCACACACATAAATAACTTACTCTCTAAATAGGTTAATTGGAATTAAGAATTGTTCCTTAAAAACTTATAAAAATTATAACCTTGTGTGATTTCAGCTACAGTTTATAAGATATATATATTTTTTTAAAGCTTTTATTTATTTATTTGTTAGAAAGAGAGAGAGAGCGAGCACAGGCAGACAGAGACAGAGGGAGAAGCAGGCTCCCTACCGAGCAAGGAGCCCGATGTGGGACTCGATCCCAGGACGCTGGGATCATGACCTGAGCCGAAGGCAGCCACTTAACCAACTGAGCCACCCAGGCGTCCCTATAAGATATATTTTGATGAGATGTGTAAAAGATCAGTATATTTTAAAATCATGTCCTTGCGTGGAATATCCACAAACATCAGTGCTAAAAGTTTCACATAGGGGGCGCCTGGGTGGCTCAGTGGGTTAAAGCCTCTGCCTTCGGCTCAGGTCATGATCCCGGGGTCCTGGGATCGAGCCCCGCATCCGGCTCTCTGCTCAGCAGGGAGCCTGCTTCCCTCTCTCTCTCTGCCTGCCTCTCTGCCTACTTGTGATCTCTCTCTGTCAAATAAATAAATAAAATCTTAATAAATAAATAAAAGTTTCACATGCCCTTTGGGGGTGAATTTAACAGTGTTAGAGAACTAGCATCTGTTGTCAGATGAGGACACTGGCTTTTTCCATAAACACAGTGTTTCATAGAGTTTCTGCTCAACTGGAGTTCAAAATGATAGAATAGGTAATATAATACTTCATTTAAATTTTCAGTGTAAAACATTTCCAGTTTTTAAGTCTCCTCGAGTCAGGTCTTTGTCATAAGTGCCTCTGTTTTTGGTCAAGATTCAGGAATGCTCTATGAAGTTGAACCATAGGAAATTACCATTTTTGAAGGTCAAAAACTCAAACGTCAGGGGCTCCTGGGTGACTCAGTGGGTTAAAGCTTCTGCCTTCGGCTCAGGTCTTGATCCCAGGGTCCTGGGATCGAGCCCTGCATCGGGCTCTCTGCTCAGCAGGGAACCTGCTTCACCCCTCTCTCTCTGCCTGCCTCTCTGCCTACTTGTGATCTCTGTCTGTCAAATAAATAAATAAAATCTTAAAAAAAAAACCAAACACCTCAAACATCAGCCGTCTCGTGTAGTCCAACCTAATAACTTCCCTGTTTTAGTCATTTTCATTTGTTAAGATTCATACAGTGACCTGAATACTTGCTGTTATTTTGGGCTATTAAGCTTTGGTAAGCTAAAGGTTTGATCATAAAAGGATGATTTCTTTACCTCATCTGTGGGATTTTTTGGAAGGCACATACTCAGTTGTGCAGTGTGGCAAAATGACATTGAGGTTAATAATAGGCCTTACTGAATGCCAGAAGAATTTCCAAGTACCATTTCAGTGTAAAGTTACATGCATTGCCTTCAGAAAGTGCAGGGTGCATCTTTGAAAATAGGACATGATGTCTAAAGGGAATGTTCTTAGGGTTATTTTGGTTATGTATTAGTTGAAGTGATTGACCAAAAAAAAGTTAAAATGTGGGTCTCAGGGGAGCCTGGGTGGCTCAGTGGATTGAGCATCTGACTTCAGCTCACGCCATGCTCTAAGGGCCCTGGAATGGAGCCCAGTAGGGTCAGGTCCTGCTCCATACTCAGTGGGGAATCTGTTTGTCCCTCCCAGTCCCTGTCTTCCCCACCCCCCGCTCATGCGCACTTGTTCTCTCTCTCACTCTCTCAAATAAATAAGTGCATAAAATCTTTTTTTAAAATCTGGGTCTCAAATCAACATTGATTTCTAATGTATTTTTCCTCTTGGAATGACGTTAGCATAATAGTCTATTGATTTGGGTTTTGGTTACTTAGTGGCAGTGTTAAAATTTAACTGTAACATGAAATTTTAAAATTGTTTAAAATTGCTGAAAAACACATTTAATATTTTAACAAAACAGCAAAATACCTGAAGTGATATTTTTGACTAAATTAAAATGTGCCGTCAGTGAGGCCTTGATCTGTCTTTCCATTCCTCTATCCTAACACCGTCCATGGTAATCCACTCTCTTCTTCGGCTTTCTTCTTCTTTCTTCTTCGGTTTTGAGTTTTTCTTCCTGAACTCTGACAACAGATTCACCTAAACATGGTGTACTCCTTGCTACAGGTGATCATGCTAGTGTTTTGGAACTTTTATGTCAACCTTATTTTAAGTCTTCCAGCAAAATGTTGATTTAAAGATACATAAAACCTTGTATTTGCTCTTTTAAAAAATACTGGGACAGTGAGGTAGTGTTAAAATAGTTTGGAAGTACTGTTCATGTTGTTTATTTGGTAAACTTACAGGTTAATTTAATTATGAAAGGGAGAGGTCCTCTCTGAAAAATATTTGGGTGTTTTTTATGGAATTAAGCAGTTCCTTATTTGTCCTGTTTTATTTCACCCATCAAACTAAAAACAAAGCAATGTTTGACTGTTTATGCTTCAGGATTAATAATTAGGAGATACTTATTAGCAAAGGCAATTACATTTCTTGACTCAGCTGTCACATCTTACAGATGAAAAATACTGAATTGTTTTGAGAATATTTTTTATGAGGTAAAAGTAGAAAACATTAGTCAGGATTTTTTTTTAAAGATTTTATTTTTATTTATTTGTTTGAGAAAGGGAGAGGATGAGAGAGAGAGAGAAAGAGGATAAGAGAGGAAAGGTCAGAGGGAGAAGCAGGCTCCCCACTGAGCAGGGAGCCCGATGCGGGACTCGATCCCGGGACTCCAGGATCATGACCTGAGCTGAAGGCAGTTGTTTAACCAACTGAGCCACCCAGACACCCAGGATTTTTTTTTCTCTTTAAAAATTATTTATTTAAGCATTTTTTTTAAATTTAAACATATAATGTAACCCCACCCCCCTCTCCCAACCCCTCTCCCCGCCCAACCCCCTCAGTTTGTTTTATGACATTAAGAGTCTCTTTTGGTTTGTCTCCCTCCCGATCCCATCTTGTTTCATTTTTTCTTTTCCTACCCCCTTAACCCCCACCCCCGTTGCGTCTCCACTTCCTCATATCAGGGAGATCATATGATAGTTGTCTTTCTCCGATTGACTTATTTCACTAAGCATAATACCAGGATTTTTTTTTTTTAACCTGCAACCATATTGTCTTTTTGTGTGTTTTTACTCCCTGTGCAGATTTGAAATCAGGCTATTAGACTAGAATTTCAATTTGACATGAGTGTATAGATGTTATACATGGCCAGCTGAATACAATATGGCATTGGAATATCTCTCCTTCTGGATCAGTTAAGGGTACAACTATTTAACATGATTCTAGTGCTCTTAAGCATTGATAGAAAACATACACTCATGCTAGCATTACATCATCTAACCGCTCCAAGCATCTGGGATAATCTGTTAAAGGATTACTGAGCTATGTTTAGTACAGAGTAGGAAGGAAGAGGTCATAAAGAAGACACAGATGAAATAAGGGAAGAGAAATTACATTTGCTAATTGGGGATGGATGGGGAGAGCATGAGGAAGCATTCCCGGAGGTCACGATAATTTAAAGTTGCCTTGAAAGGTGAATTTGATCAGGTAGAGACAGGAGAGAGAAGTCAGGTGGGATGACTGCAGCTGTCCTTATCCTGCTTTTATAATATTTGCTTTTAATTCATTGCTTTTAATTCATTTTTAATTCAATATTCATTTAAATTCATTGTATCTTAAATAAGAATTGTGTTTGAGAATTACATCAAATATATCTAGGGGAGCGCCTGGGTGGCTCAGTCGGTTGAGTGTCTGCCTCCAGCTCAGCTCATGATCCCAGGGTCCTGGGATCGAGCCCCACATCAGGCTCCTTGCTTATTGAGGAGCCTGCTTCTCCCTCTCCCTCTGCCTGCTGCTTCCTTGCTTTCTCTCTCTCTCTCTCTCTCTCTCCCCGTGTCCAATAAATAAATAATTTGGGAAAAAAGATATCTATGGATATGAAGACAATAAAGCTGAGATAACAATAACTCTGGCTTCTAGTCTTCTCCCCGCCCACTTCCCCCACCGCCCTCTATCACAACACAACTCTTGCCACCATCCCTGTGCTCTTCTCGGGGCTCCGGTCCCTGCAGCCAGCCCCTGACCCATGGAGAGCCACATACTCTACGCAAGAAGGCTCGCTGCATTTTTTCTCATGACAGCGGGTTCATTCTCTTTTGCTTTTCTTTTCTCTTTGCCAAAGGATGCTCATACCGTAACACCACCTCCCCTCTACCAAAAAGACAGGAAGGGGAGAGAATTAAGCTTTGGACTGCACATTAGCTGGATTATTTGGGGTGGGAATGGGGAAACTAACCTTTACTTACAGGTATCTCCGATGTTTGCCCCTTTTCCTTCTGTCTCATGTTTTCTGGATTCATGTGGTCTAAGAATGAAGACTCCCCCATCTTTGGAATGAATTGCAGTGCTCTAAGCTTCTGTAAGAGTGTGAGACTGTGCAGGACCACTCTGTTGTTAGTGGAACCCTAGGCAGATAACATCTATGGACTGCCACACTCGTTTCATTCCTTCCTGCTACCTCAGAAGCTCAGACAGCAGGAAATGAACCGTGGGGACAGGCTCAAAGGATTGAGACTACATTGACAAAGCCGTCCGCCAAAAGCCAGCCTCAAAGTCTTAAAGCAAAATGGTTTTTCTTGTAATTCAAAAAATATTGACATGAACTGCAGAAGAGATTTGAGTCCCAAGGGAGATCAAGTATGTGTGAAATTGCGTTTTTTTAAGTTATGCTTTTTCAATAGACTGTAACCAAAAAGCATATGAAACCCCAAGAGAGGGTTCCTCCACATCCTCCTCAAATTTGAGCCCATTTTTTTTTTTTAAACAAAGTACAACAAACTGAATGAGAAGAGTGAGCTGATGAAGAGGGGCAGAGAGGGACAGGCAGGCTTTCCGGGGGGCAGTCCAAAACTGAGGGTAAGACCAGCAGCCCACCTGACCCCCACCCATCGAGGCTCCTTCTGAAAGCCGCGGGGCCCTGGATTTATGCATGTTTCAGATGACCCACGGCATTCTTAATGTACAAAACCAAAATGTCTCACAGACACTATAAGAACATTAAGAAAAGCAAAAAGCACATATTTCCATTACACCTTTTTACACATTTCTTTCCAGTCATTCTTTTCCATCTTCCGTTTGACACCTAACCCTTCCTAGAGAGAAAAGCATCACACTGGCAGCCTGAGCTCAGAAGAAGGCGATTCCTCTGAACTTGCGAGGACTTTGGAGTTTCTTTTGCTCTCCGTGATAAGAGCACAGCACCCCACTGCAGTTCTTACTACAGAGGAACCGTCATTACTGGTACTGGTACCGCAGATTCTTTTGTTGCTGGGAGGCATTGCGTTTTACAAAAGTGAGTGCCGGTCTGGGACTGCTTTTAAAGAGGACGCCTCACTTGAAGAGACAGGAAATCTCAAACTCCAGTTTGGGTGCATCTCCGTGGATGCTTCCCTCCTGCTGAAACTGCCTACTCCGGCCTCTCTCTTCACATCCAGGGTAAAAAAACTGTCCTTTGAAACAGACTCACTTTTTAATTTAACCATTGCTTAAAATGAAGACAAAAAGTTACAAACCATCTTACAAGACACGGGAAAGAAAGTATCCTGTTTCCTGTAAATACACTGTACTATCTCTTCGGAGAGATTGCCCAAACAATCACAGCCAGTGCTTGTTCCCTAGTTTGCATCCAATTACATTATTGGTCATGGCAACCTAATGTCAATACGTTGGCGCTTCTCCTACCTGTATTTGCTGAAAAGGTCCCTAAGAGCTTGTTGTTGGCTCTTTAAAAGTCCCTAGTTTGTCATCCGGTGTATTCTTCAGTTACACACAGGCAGAAGTTCATAGACGCTGACAGTAAGAATTCCAGGATGGGTAAAAAACAATCCACTCCTTCCAGAGCCGTTTTGGGGTCGTTTTTGAACTTTGTACTTTTTATACAGAGCTCTGCTGAATCACATGCTGGCTACCGAAGGATGGTCTGCCTTCTGGTTCACTTCCAGGAGAGAATAAATTTCTGTTGTTGTCCAGCAGTCAGTGACTTTCTGAGATGTGCATGGGAATTGGGGAATTTGTGTTCATGCAAGAATGGAATGACACCTTGGCATGAACATTTGCACTGGGATGGCTCAGAAAACAAATCCTTCAGTATAGTTTCGATTAGTAAACCTAAATGATGTGTGCATTTTAGAAGGAAAATTACTTTGCATCTATCTACCTACTAACTAGCAACGTAACAACACAGGAGACTGGCGTCTTAAAGTCATTCTTTTGGGATCAGTGATGTTTTTAAAAATATACAATGTATTTACTGATTTTTATTCTGTCTTACTCCTTTTTCAGATTAACTCAGCTCTGTGTTTATTCTTATCAAAAGCCAGAGAAACTTAACTTTGTTTTTTGATAAAGACAAAAGAGAGACTTCATACCAAATCTTTGGTCCTGTTCCCTTTTTTGTGCACATCCTTTTTCCTAATTATCCAGATTTGACAATTTACACATATATGATTGTTCTTTTTTTTTTTTTTGGCCCACTTCTTTGTTCTTTATTGCCCCCAACTCAAGATATACTAGGAATTATAGACTGTCTTAATTGTTGGAGACCTTTTTTCAACATCATGACTGTGTCAGATTTTCTGGACATTGTGTAAATAATTAATTTACCCACTTGCTGAATCTTTGTGCTACAGCTATGACCGGTATTTTTTGTTATGCTGCCTACAGCCACACAGCACTGATGACCTTGAGATCATGACCTGAACTGAAATCAAGGGTCAGGTGCTCAACCGACTGAGCCACCCAGGCATCCCTCCAGTTATCCTTCTGATTCAAATCATAGACTGGAAGAAAAACCTAGGGCTGACAGACGGACAGCTCAACATTTCTGAGAAGGTCAGATAAAGGAAGGAGGAAAGTAAAACAATGAAAATAGAGGAGAATGGCATCCTGGGGCTGAAAGAATAAAGCAGTGACCTATTGAGCTCGGAGGTATTATAAGGGCAGTTAGTTGGCCACTGGGTTAGCAATATAGAGGCCACAGCTGACATTGTCTGTGGCAGATTCCTGTTCATTTTAGTAAGAAAACTAGTTTGAAAGAAGAGTGGGAAGTGAGAAAGTGGATATGGTCCGTGTAGACAGCTCTGTTGGTTTTTGTTGTGAAGCAAAGAGAAAGGGAAGGGTAGCGAGAGGGATGTGGAATCAAAAGAGATAACTTCGTGCCCCCCTCCATGGTTGGGGGGTGATCTGAATGAGAAGAAGAAATAATGGTGTACATGTCTGTACTTTTATTACTTGTTTTTTAATGAACAGAGAAGGTCCCTAGGACACAGGCTTAAGTTAAACCGAGTTTGAGTTTCATTCTGCCACTTAACTGGTGTGTATGGGAGCAAATTACCTAATGGCCATTCTCTGATAGAAATAATTCCTATTCCAACAGTTGTTGTGAAAACAAACTTAAATACATAAATGTATTAAATAGATGGACATAAAGTACCTGATTCATAGTAAGTAATACATCCGCTGCAGTTACTGATTTTGTTGTTACCTTTAAATTCTGAAGAGTCTATGTTCAGAAACAATTAAGCACTATTTATTTATTTATTTATTTATTTATTTATTTATTTATTTTTCTCAGGCCCTCTTTATGCCGATAGAGAGCCCTGTTTCTCAGCAAGCGCTAGGCCCTAGCTGAGGCCGGAACTCACTTCCCCAAAATCCAGCTTGACCAGGTTGCTTGCTTGCCATTTTCCAAGCTTCAGCTGATCAGCTTGGAAGCTCTCACTCTCCTCCCACCACCCCCCGCCCGTCATCTTGGAAGGCCGGGCTACCTTTCAGACTCTGGCTCAAGGATCACCCCTTCCCTGAGACCTTTCCTGACACCGATGCTTTCCCACACAATTCTGTGGCTGACCCCTGCCTTTCTCCTCTGTGGCCTCATTTGAGCCTGTTACTACCCTGCCACTCTTCTTTCGACTCGGTTCACAGAGCTGTCCATCTCTACTGGCCTGTAATATCCTTAAAAGCCGTTAACATTTATCTTTGGCTTTTATCCCCCGCGTGATACTTGACCCATAGTAGGTATTCAGTAAACTGTTGTCAAATAAATTGATACATTTGTGAATGAACGGTTAATATAATCATGACCACTGTTACAGCTTTACATATTTTAATGCTTCAATCACTTTATTTATTAATTACTTGCCAAGAGTATTTTACAAAGAATACAAATCATAAAATCAAATAAATAGGTGAGGCTTGGGCTGGTTGGGTTCACCCCACCCCCAGCTTAGAAGAGCATTATTTTGTGAAAGAGGTTTGAGACAGAAATTACAAATAGAGGGACGCCTGGGTGGCTCAGTTGGTTAAGCGGCTGCCTTCGGCTCAGGTCATGATCTCAGCGTCCTGGGATCGAGCCCCACATCGGGCTCCTTGCTTGGCAGGGAGCCTGCTCCTCCCTCTGCCTCTGCCTGCCTCTCTGTCTGCCTGTGCTCGCTCTCTCTCTCTCTCTCTCTCTCTAACTAACTAATAAATAAATAAAATCTTAAAAAAAATTTTTTTTAAAAAGAAATTACAAATAGACACTGTTCCAAAAGGCCAGTTACACTCACAATATCAGAAATTTGGATGATGTGGAGAAATAAGGAAAACACTGAAGGTGCCTTCTAGCTGCATGGTTTTTGGCCAACAGGAAAGATTATTCTAGCGTCGTGGTGTGAGGGGATGAGCAGTCTGTCCGCGCACATTAGAGCAGTGAGCTTCATTCCTGTGGGGTGTTCCGTCTGAGCAACAGGGGCAGAAAAGCTGTGTGATGGCAAGTGCTCCTCAAAACCACACACAGGTCAGAGGACCTCCTTGGCCTCCTCTTCTCCTGGACATGTTACTTCTCCCAAGAAATTTTTTATTGTTGTTGGTTTATAAACTTTGTTCTGGAATAATCCCTAGGTTGACAGGTAGGTGTCAACGAGAAGATGGAGGGATCCTATGTAGCCTTCATCCTGTTTTTTCTAATGTTCCCATTTTACAGCGCCACGTGATTGATTTGTTGACACTGAGACTCAACTTTGGAACATTACTCTAAATTACACTCAAGTCTTCACTTGGATTTCACGAGTTTTCCACTTACACACTTTTCCAGGATCCCATCCAGGATTCCACATTGCATTCGGTCTTCCTGTCTTACTATTAGACATTTTCGGTCTATGGCATTTTCTTAATCTTTCCCTGTTTCTATGACCCTGACGATCTTGAGGAGTACTGGCCAAGTATTTTGTAAAATGTCCCTCCATTTGGGTTTATCTGATGTTTTCCCCATGACTCAGCTGGTGTTGTGGGTTAGACCCCCACAGAGGTGAAAAGATATTCTTGTTGCATTGTATCCAAGACACACATGCTGTCACCGTAATATCAGTGGCAATGTTCACCTTGATTACCTAACCAACCAACGTAGCAGCTGCCGGGATTCTCGACTGTGGACTTACTGGTTTTCCCCATTTCATGCTCTGTTCTTTGGAAACAAGTCACTGGTCCAGCCGACACTTGGGGTGGGGGATTGAGAAGTAAACTCCCATATCTGGAACAAGGAATTCTTCTGTAAAAAAAACATCAGATAGATCTGCTAAAGGACTTTCTTTTGTGTTAATTCATTTCCTCTCTCCCAAGGCGAAACATGGTATGCACGTTGACGGGAATATCCAACTCCAATTATGCCCGTGATGAGATTGACGGTACTCTCACTGCTGATTATAACTCTCAGGCTGTGAATGTTAAGTGAATAAAGTATTCCTTATTCTTTGTTTTCATGATACAAGTAGTGAAGAAGAACGACTTAATGAAGAAGTAGGCAGACTACAGAGTTCTGGCATCTTTCCTATTTTCATAAAGTTCTTTTGTTTTTGTTTTTTAATGAAAACCATCTTGAGTTTCCATCCAGATAAAACCTGGACTGCTTCTAGCTACCATATTTTTTTTTATTTTGTTTTTGCTGTGCTCTCTTCTGAAAGATTCAGTTACCAGTTCTACTTCCTGCCGGCAGTCTGCTGGGAACCTAGGACACGGTTAATGAAGTCTAACAGGATTACTAATATTGTTGCTTATCACAAAAGCCACGGTAGAATAGCATAGGTTTCCTGTAGTTTTAAAGAGATGTGTAAAAGAGTTACGTTTTGTAATAAACTGTTTGGATCTTTTCCTAATGGTCAGAATATTACATGAGCACCGTAATTACTTATGAGGGCTAGAGAATATTTCCATGAGCAAGATTATTTTTTTGAAAAATTGAGGAATCAGTTTAGCTTATAGGCTTTAGAATTTTAACTTTATTGAGATATACTTTATACACAGTAAAGTGTACACCAGTGTGGGGGCTATCTCAGGTACTCTGTGTGTTCCCCCAGATTATGAGTACCTGGGGGAAGCCTGAGGGACAGCTTTGCAAGTGAATGCAAAGAGCCCTTGGGTCAGGTGTTCTTAGCTACTGCATACTCAGGTGCTGTCCCCTACGTGGCTTGTGGCATTTTTAAAATTGTAGGCTGCAGGGCGCCTGGATGGCTCAGTGGTTTAAAGCCTCTGCCTTCAGCTCGGGCCATGATCCAAGGGTCCTGGTATCCAGCCCCGCATGGGGCTCTGCTCAGCAGGGAGCCTGTCTCCCCCCTCTCTGCCTGCCTCTCTGCCTACTTGTGATCTCTGTCTGTCAAATAAATAAATAGAATCTTTTAAAAAATAAATAAATAAAATTTTTTAAAAAATCGTGGGCTGCATCTTACCAGCTTTGACTGCAGCTGGCCCTTGTCCCCCAGCACACTGCCACAGGTAAGCTAGCCCATGCGTCCTCTCGACCCAACCTCTAGTGATGCTTAAAATTCCCGCGTGGGACAGTGACTTACCAGAGATGATTGTCTTTGCATTCGGAGCCTTTCTGGATCGAAATCTGACAAGTGAGCCCACAGACATATCCAGAGTCTGCCTGGTTTCTTGCCAGAGGGGAACTTCTCCAAGTTCAACCACAGGTCTAAGATAACGAAAGTGACCTCTTCCTGTTTCATTCTTTCACAAAAACCACATAATTTACATTTCAGTAAAAACATGTTTTGTTGAGGTTTATCTGGGGATTTGCTGTGCTCTGGACCAGAGGGAAGATATTCCATATCCTTCCTCATCCAGACCCAAAGCAGAACTTGCTTGTTCAATTTTCAGCTTTCCCATATTCTGCCTAAACTTTTTCTACTAAATGAAGATAGTCATTTGCAGATTAGGTGAATTTTTAGAAAATACCTACTTAATGTTTATGGCACAACATAAAATCAGTTTTCTTACTAAAATTGGGTAGAAGCTCTCTAAAGAATGAGCAGTGCAGGGTTTATAGTGTTTCCAGGAAGAGCAAAGATCACACAGATTGAAGCACAGTAGGCTTAGTGAAAGGAGAGAATTTACTCCTTATTTGGGCTATTTTTTTTTCAACTTCCCTATTGTTTTACTGATCATCAGCATCTCTCAGGTCAGAAGGAAAATTAATTGATTATACTGTACTTATTTTGAAATATTTCTATTTTTAGATTTTGCTTACTTTATATTAACTTAAGTGTATGTAAGAGGTAGTTTTGTTTCTTTAAAGGCATATCCCCTTTTTGCTAGTCACTTGATTCTTAAGCTTTGGAAGTTAACAGAATCATAGCTTTATCTGTATCCTTCCTTGGTTATTTTCTTAAGAACTACTTATAGGAAAATTATGCCTATTAGAATCCTCTTAGATCTATACTAAACATTATTATGGTGCAGCTTAAAAGGGAACTTTCACCACAAAGTTCTCTCATGAAGTATAAAAAAATGAAGTGTTTCTTTTGTTAACAGGTTCTCATAGTGTTAATGAATTTCTCAAGCATTTATAATGTTTTTTTTAATATGTCTTAGTAGTATTCTTCAGATTTCCTTTTGGACATATATATGTAATTACAAGTATAGAAAAGCGATATCCCTTTTAGAGGAAGAATTTGTTATAACAAAAAAGTCACAACCATAATTTAATTCACATAACCAAGTTAAGACATGTGGTCTACTTTGAACAAGACACATTCTAAACTAGAAATTTTGGCTCTGTATTTGACATTGAAATAAACTATATAGTCAAAACAGAACTGGAATTATTATGGACTATAATAATCTTCTAGTGGTTATTTAAAACAGAATTTTATACCTTTGGGGCTGTTTTGACTTTTTTACATAGGAGTATTTATCTAAGAAAAGATGTCATTGATTCTATTTTAGTGATGCATTTTATTCTTATAGATAGTTTTATATATATTCTTCTGAGGGCTTATGATTAACATTGTCCCCAAGAAATCTTATAACTGTTCAGTACTGATGCTTTGGGAATGGAAATGTTGGAAGTAGTTATAGTAGCAAATGCATATTAGTTCTCAGATCTAGTGAACTTTTAGAAAAGGAATTTTAAAGAAATTGAAATAGAGAATAAAGATAACATTGCCACAGTTGCTTTAGAAATACAGAGTAATCAAGATCTTGGCTTTTCGTACAATTCACTTATTATATGTTCTAACACAAGTTTAAGAGACACTAATATGCAATGTCATCATTACCATTGTGATACTTGCGGCTTGCCAAGGACTGTGCAGAAGAAAAATCTACATAATAACATTTCAGCTCTTTAAATATAGAAGACAATATTGGCAACCGTGTGAGTGCACGGCTTACAAACAGATGAAGAAAAAACAAGAACCCAATTTCTGGAAAAGGGGGGAATTGAATGTCTAGCTGGATATGCTGGGAAGAACTAGCTAGGTTTTGGTAAAATAAGGCACAGTGTGGGTTTTTTTTTTCTTAAATTGGAAAAGTCTAGAGTTAGAATAGCTCATTTGTGGAATTTATATTCTAACAAGAACTAATCAAAACTATGCCTGTCTTCTCTCCCTGCCTTTCTGTCTGGAAACTTTCATCTTTCACTTACTACTTCCCCTGGAATGGAAATTCCAAAATATTTCTTGAAAGTGATAATTTAGTAATTAACGTGTGTGTGTGTGTGTGTGTGTGTGTGTGTTAATTTGTATGATAACACTTTTTAAAATTTTTTAAATTTTTTAAAGATTTTTATTTATTTATTTGACAGAGAGAGAGAGATCACAAGTAGGTAGAGAGGCAGGCAGAGAGAGAAGGGGAAGCAGGCTCCCTGCTGAGCAGAGAGCTCCATGTGGGGCTCCATCCCAGGACCCTGAGATCACAACCCAAGCCGAAGGCAGAAGCCCTAATGCACTGAGCCACCCAGGTGCCCCACTAACACTTTAAAAAAAAAAAAGATGTTGTAAGATACATTTAAAGATTTGTTTGCATAAGAGACTGATGCTACAGAATACTTCCCCCATTCCATTAACTATTCTCAACTTGTTAAGGATCAAAGCTAGTAGGGAATGGTGTAGAAGTTCATGACCCATTCTCATCCCTTGAGAAAAGTAAAAAAAACTCCGATTCTTCACCACCTACTTGGTTTGCTTCACTGGTTCTAATACTTCTTTTTCTCCCTGTAAATTCGTATGTGGTAGATTCTCTGAATTGCTTCTTAGAGCTTTTCACTTTAAGTAATAACATGCAAAGAAAACCCCAGAATAGTGAAACCTTATTACATAATACACAGATTTCCTTCAACCAATACTTAAAATAGTTCAATTTAAAACCATAACCAACCTTTTTTTCCACATACGTTTTCAACTTTATTTCAAAATATCGATATACTAAAAAGGAAGCTTATAAACAAATTTCTGTTATAGACTTAAATACTAGCAAAAGTCATTAACGTTTCTATAGTAGTTGACTAATAAACTGATAGTATTTCTTTCTTTTTTTTTTTTTTACAAATTTCTTTTTGTATTATTCTCTGTTTTTCATCTTTCCCCTTTGAAAATACCTTTTTCTTCCCCCATATGATTTTAGAAAGTTAATGGGAACTTTAGATACAATTTAATTTTATTTTATTTTTAAAGATTTTTTTATTTGACAGAAAGAGAGACAGCGAGAGAGGAACACAAGCCAGGGAAGCAGGAGAGGGAGAAGCAGGCTTCCCGCTGAGCAGGGAGCCCCAATGCGGGGCTCGATCCCAGGACCCCAGGATCATGACCTGAGCCCAAGGCAGCCGCTTAATGACTGAGCCACCCAGGCACCCCATTTAGATACAATTTAATGTAATTCCTTATCTTACTGAGTTGAATACCGGGACCCATGTGTGCTGAGAAAATGTCTAGAGTACCACAACTAAAATGTGCAGTTCTCATTTATAATGCAATTTCTTAACAATAGAATATGTAACATGGTTTAAATGTGATATTTAGTAGTGTCTCACAGAATGATTTTATACATACAATCATAAAAATTAAGTCTTATTACCTGAGCTTTCCATTTCCAGCAAATTCTCAATAATAGTAATTAAGTTTCGCTGCAAATTATGTTCTTTTGCGGTTTCCATTGACTGTTTATAACACTCATGACATGCTTTTCGGTTAGCTGTACTTTTCATTCATGGGTGTTACAGACTTTAAGAGCATTACAGACGTTAGGAAGCTAAGTAGAGGGGTACCTAGGTGGCTCAGTCATTAAGTGTATGCCTTGGGCTCAGGCCATGATCCCAGGGTTCTGGGATCAAGGCCCATGTTGGGCTCCCTGCTCAGGGGGGTATCTACTTCTTCTTCTCCTCCCCACTCATGCTCTCTCTCGATATCTGTCTCTCTCTCTCAAATAAAATCTTTACAAAAAAAAAAAAAAAAAAGCTGGGTAGAGCATATCCAAAGACAGATGTCACTGTAAGATCTAGACTTTATTATATCTGTGATCGAAACTCACCTCTTTCTAAATACTGTCCATCGCTTCCATTCCGTTTTATTGTAAAGTGAGTTAAAAATATATTCATGAACTTTCCTCTCTTTAATAACACAAATTTTTAAAATATGGACTTTATTGCTAAATTTAAAATGCTGCGATTTCTTTAAGTTGTCATAGACAAGAATGTTTGCTATTTTTTGCTAGATATACTGTTGGGATTAAAATAAGTACATATACTATGACCTATCCTACTGTCTACACCTCACAGTGTCCTATCAGACACACCTCTCGTAAAGAACATGTAATCTTTGAGACTGAGATTTTCTTTGCATTGAAATTTTATCTGCTTTACAAAATACTATAAATTCTACTCAAGCCCTGTGCTTGTTGGTGCCCTTAGATGTTCTAACTCAAGGAGTATATCCAGATAATTAAATATAACATATTAAAGTACAGTGAAATCTTTTAAAGTTTATTAAATAATCTAAGTAATAATGTTCTAAATGTTTCCTAGTATTCCGGCATAACCATGTGAAAGGGCATTAAAATGCCACTTGTGTATTTTCTCCTGAGAAAAGAGATGGACATTTTGCTGTGTCTTTTACTAGAAAAGTCCTAGCTCCTTAGAGTTTGGAGATTGGTTTTATTGTTGGTATTGAAAACATTACCTTTCACCACAGTGAGTTTACTTAGTGAAACTTTTTTTAACCTCAGTATCTAGTTTCTATAAATTTATGAGATCTAAATGAAAGTGAATTTGCTTGAAACTCCTGATTCTGTAACAAGCTGAGTATAGACTCGGGATACTTTCCTTACTTAACCCTTAACCTGAAGTCTTCCTGTCTTGACTCCTGGAGGGGATAGAATGAATCCATAGCCATGTCTATGTTTTAATGTCCACATATAAAAATTCTGAAATTGGACAGTGAAAACCTTGGTCAGTTTCAAAAAGGAATTACTGCAGTGAGGTAGAAAGCTAACTACCTAGAGTCTTTTGTGCTTCTGGTACACAGAAAGCAAGTTACCAAGTGCTCCCGCCTCTAATGACTGAACTTCTCAAACCCAGGGCAAACAACCATGGTATTGGTAAAGACAATTTCATTGAACAATCTAAAATTTTCTCACTTCTGGAAAAATAGAACAGACTCCCTCTAACAATAACCCCACCCAAAAATGTGAGCATCCCAGAATGGCAAAACAAACAAACAAACAAACAAACAAAAACTCATGGCTAGATTCAGATGAAGACCAAAAAATGCCTGCAGGTCCCAACAAATCTTCTGTTTGAGTGTCCGTTTTACAAATCATCATGCCTTAAGCAACACTCTCTTAGACAATTGTATGATCTCACTGATATATGATCTCACTGATATGAGGAATTTGAGAAACAAGGCAGAGGAGCATAGGGGAAGGGAACGAAAAATGAAACAAGACGAAACCAAAGAGGGAGATAAACCATAAGAGACTCTTAATCTCAGGAAACCGAGGGTTGCTGGGGCAGGGAAGGGTGGGGCGGCGGGGTGACGGACACTGGGGAGGGGATGTGCCGTGGTGAGTGTGAACTGTATAAGACGGATGAATCACAGACCTGTACTCCTGAAACAAATAATACAGTATATGTTAATTTTTTTAAAAAAGTAATTTTAAAAAGCAACACTTTGCTGACTATATATGCACTTCCAGCTCTGCAGTTCTTTTTTCCTAGGTGTCTGGGGGCGCAGTGCTAATTAGCAGTAGTAGAAATAAAAGATGTTCATAATCTTCATTTTTATGGTTATACAAATGATTAATTCTTGGCCCTAAAACAGTCAAGGCAAGTGAAATTGTAAAATAAAATATGTTAATCCTGTTTTCCTTTTTATTTATTTAGCATTCAGTGGAGATACTTAGCTTGAGGCAATATGGCTGTGAGGGCAGGGATA
>RCUC01093251.1:0-11834 GCA_003697995.1 Taxidea taxus jeffersonii | reverse complement strand
GCACTGCCCGTCCCTGTCTGGGCCCGAACAGGTCTGGCCTCCCCTGGGATCCACGAGACCCTGGACCTCAGTGGGTCGGAAAAGAGTGGGGTCCCCACCGAAGGGTGTGGGGGAGGGGATAGATGGGCTGCAGACTGGAGTACTGACGGACTTTCCTGGGGCCCCAGGGCCTCCAGATGTGGAGGTGTTGGCCAGGAGCAGTTTTAGAAGGTGGCTGAGTGACCCATCACTCCAAGGGATGAGAGTTTGGAGGTCGGGTCAACAAGTCACTCCATTTTGAGGACAACAACCGGGTACCCAGGTTGGACACAGAAGGAAAAGCATCAAAAATGTTTCTGGTGTTAACAAAAAATAATAATAATTCCCTGGACACTTGGCAAAAATAGCGAGGTAAATTTTATTCAAGACTACTGCAACAGGGGAGAGACTACATTCATCACGGAATCCAAAAGGCACAGGGAGATGGATAGCCAGGGGGCAGAGCGAGGAAGAAGAGGGACAGTTACTCAGGAGGAACTTGGCTAGGTGTCCCAGGTGGGGTGAGAGAAGGCTGATTACATATCAAGGGTGGAGCATTCCAGCCAGTCTCCACTCCAGCTGGGCTCTGTGTGCCAAGGAGAGGGCTAGTGACATGGAAGGCTTCAAGGAGCCTACTGACGTTGGATCAATGGCCTGCTTGTCACTGGGTCCAGGGAAGCCAGGTGGATAAAAAGTTAGCCACAGCCTGAGGATTTTGTCTTCCCATAGGGAGCCTGAGCCTGAGCTGAGAAGGACAGCTCAGAACAGATCCCACCTGCAGAATCGGGTAAACACTGCAGCTGCAGGAGGGGGAGCTCATCCCTGGACTACACACCTTCCTTCTAAACAAAGAGATGCCTCACAGCAGCAGCTGTCAGAAGATGCGGGCAGCACTGGACTTGGGGGGCAGCCTTGCAACTTGTCACCAGCCCGAGCGCTGGGGTTTCGGGGGAGGGGGCTAGTGACCATGACTGACCAGCCAGTAGAGGGCAGTCCAGCCCAATGGGAAGGACACGGAACTGGACCTCCAGAAAAACCATGATTTTATTCTTTCATTTGGCCACCGATTTCGCTGTGATGCCTTCAGGACTTCATCACTTCCCGTCTCTCGGCCCCATTCTGCGCATTTATAAAATATCCCTCATACTGCCTGAGCTCATGTCTATTTCATGGGGAGTCTGGGAAGTGATCGGGCTAAGAAAAGTCCACATATGTAGTAAGTGTGATGAAGAATTAGACCAAGAGTTCCAGACCAGTAGTTCTCAAAGTGTAGTCTGGGAGCAGAAGCAGGAGCAGCCCCTGGGAACTTAGAAATGCAAGTTATCAGAACCCACCCCAGACCTAATGGATCAGAAACTCAGAGGATGGACAGGGACCGACTCTTTTAACGAGCCCTCTAGATTCTGATGCAAGCTCAAGTTTGAGAACCACTGGCCTAGTGGATACAGACTGTAGCTTGCTGAGAATACAAAGGGCAGCTGAGAAAAATAATTAGGGGAACTGATAAATCTTTTGCAGCCAATTGGATCATAACTCGTGCTATTAATCAAATATTAATGTTTGCTTTTGAATACTGTTGTGTACTACTCAAAGCGCTTTCGAATACCCCATTTCATTTGATACTTTAATTTATTCTCCTGGGTGGGCAGCGGGCAGCACCCATACTATTGTCCCAAGAAGCAAAATGATTCAACCAAAGTTACTCTGTGACAGTTGGGGATGTGGTAATGAGGCAGATAAACTCGGGACTTGGCAACACCCCACAATGCCTTTTAATCACAATGCCAGATATCCTCAAATCTAGAAGAAGCCTTATACTTGATACATCTTCACGTAGAAAATTTTCTCATTTTTCTTCTTTCTTAAGCACACTCTCACTTTTTACCACATTTTGGGTCACTATCAAGCTATCTGTGTAATTCCCTGACACATGTAGGATTCTGGAAAGCCAGGGAAGGTATGTGGACTTCGTCCTTAACCTCAGAGGAACCATGAACCCAACCATCTAGCAAATATGGAAGGTTCCATTGTTGTCTCCATTTTAAAAATGAGTGAGTCAGGGATCAGGTGATGAAGAAATTTATTTATGGCAACAGGGCTACGTAGGGCTGAGACTTGAAGTCAGGAATCCTAACTCTTGGGTGAAACCACCTACTGGGGAGTGGAAAGCAGGCTGGAAACGAACCTTCAATGTTGATCGTTAAATACAGTCCTCAAGTGTCCAGAGGTATTGACTCCATTTCCATCTGTCTCTCTCTCTCAGGTACTAGGCCCCACTCATGCTTGTGATGGACTATAAGAGTCATGGAGTCTTAGAGATCATGTAGCCAACGGGCAATCTGACTTGGAAAATCTTCCTTCATGGAAGGGTCATTCCTTGGAAAATCCAACCTTCTTGGTGGGTCATTCCACCTCTTCTTGAATGTCTGCTGTGATGGGGATCTCATTGCAGCACAAGGCATCTAGGTGGTCATGTTCCAAGTCATGATGTGGCTCTCGGCAAAAGCTTTGGGGGTCCTATGCCAATTATTCCTACCCCTGACCTCTGCTCTGCTGTGTTTCCCTCTTCCAGAAGCCCTTCTGAGTTTGCAGAATCCCTAGGAAGTGTCAGCTTAAGTCATCATAGGGTGAGTATCAGCCCACACTGCATGAGGGAACCCAACGATTTCCATGCGTGGAACCATTTGGTTAGCAAGAGCGCTGCATGGAGAGAAAACTCGTCATAGTCAGGGTCAGTGGAAACTTCCCATATCTTCACATTGAATATCTTACATCAGTAACTCTATACATACCTTACAGGAACTCCTGCTCACCATCCTGAAAACTGCCAATGAGGAAAATGGTTTCAGAAGCCTTAGGGAGTCAGTGATGAGATGCAAGGGAAGCACTTGAAATTTTCCCAGGATGGCTAAGGTTCTCATGTTGCCTTAATCTTTCAATCAACTTTATAATCTCCATTGGCCAGCCCTTGCAATGGGAGTACTCATAGACTATATCACAATTCATCCTGGGCAAGGGGCCAGTAATTAATGGGCTTGTCAGTGAGCAAATGTTCCTAGGATCACCTTGCTTAGAAAAAGCCCAAGTCAGCCCAGTTCTGACTCAAAAAAGCAGAATTAATTGCATTGTATATTTTTGGTTTTGTTTTTTAAGATTTTTATTTTATTTATTTGTCAGAGAGAGAGAGAGAGAGAGAGCACAAGCAGAGCAGAGTGGCAGGCAGAGGCAGAGAGAGAACAGGCTCCCAGTTGAGCAAGGAGCCTGATGAGGGACTCAGTCCCAGGACCCTGGGATCATGACCTGAGCTGAAGGCAGCTGCTTAACTGACTGAGCCACCCAGGCATCTCTTGGATTGTATTTTTAATGATGCTCTCATCCCATGCTAGGATTAATGAAACCCTTGATAGGGAATTAAAGATGCGTTTTTATTGAGGAGAGATAAATGATCTACTCTGACCTCTTCATCAGGCAGCTTCCTTGCACTTCTTCTGTTTCCTTCCACAGGTCCATGTAAGCTGCAGAGGCCAAGAGATGAGGATACAGGGAGCTTACGAGCCCAGCCACCCTGTGTGACCTGAGCCCCAAGGAACAGATTATGTCACAGAAGCAGTGCAAGGACAACTGTATACACTAGCCAGCATCATTTTCCAGAGGGGGGTGGGTCCTATTTATAGAGCAATGCCTCATGTATTCAGGCTTCCCAAAAATGGAGCAGCCCCATATATAAGTTTGTTAGAGGATGGATATTTCAGCTCTGATATATTTTTTCAATAATCATTGATAAATAGGTTTCCAAAATGTATTATGTATTTCCTCATCATGCAAATAGCACTTCCCAAGTGTAATTTAACCTTTTCTTCCTGCAACGATCACCAATGTGATGGTGCATCAATATTCTGGGTCAGGAAAAAAATGATATTGAGGGATGTGAGGCTGTTCGCCCTTGCACTGAATGGTCCCAGACCACTAATAGTTTGGTATTTTGGGGGTCTGAGCTTAATAATCCTATTTCTTGCTGTCAGAATTTCACCTGATATTTTTTTGCTATGATAAAGGGATGTGGTGACATGAAAAGAGGGGTAAAGAGGGGTCCCTAGGCTAGAAAGACTGTGAGTGAGCTCAAGGAAACTCTTTTCTTGCTCACCAGTTCCTAGTGCTTGTGTTCGGCAGAGTAGATGATCAGTAATTAGTTGAGGCATCAGTGACTATGATGACTTAGTTTCCAGTTCTGGCTTCCCTGCTTCCTAGCTGCAGCACCAGGGGCAAACCCTTGCTCTCAGTTTCCAAATCTGAAAAATGGGAATAATGATAACACCTTATTCTCAGGACTCTCACGAAGACCAAACTAATTAAATAAACATGTGGATTCGGAAGTGTGTGTGGACTGTAGGGTGCTAAGCACGGCCCCTGTGTCTGGCTTGTCACAAGAGTGCACTTAGCATGATATAGCATGGGCTTTTGGAGTGTGTCTGCTCCTCTGGAGGCACGTCTGGTATCAATGACCTTGGGTCTAGCTCGGCAGGGGTAATGAGCCCAGGAACTTCATCATGGATGCAGTGTGTGTTATGTTGGCTAGCTGTCTCCCAGTTGGCTCACTTGGGCAGGTGACATGTGTGCCCAAGACCCACATACTCCCTCCCTGAGGCCTGACCTCACCTTCACTCTCCTTGTCCCCAGCCCTCCAATATGTCCCCTCCCTCTACTCTCCACAGGCATAAGGAATTCATCTGTGTGAAGGTGGATGGGACTTACTCTGCAGTCCCTTCCCTGGAGATCTGGATTGGGAGTGCTTCAATTAGAAGGCTTTAGACCTTCTTCCTAATCAGAACTGACATGGATTTTGATCAGGGACAGAACATTTTCTAGCAGCCCCTCAGTATCCTCAATCCCCATAAAGAGTATTCAAGAGTAAGAAATGTGCATTTCAAACACGGAAAATGAAATGCTTAACCACCTAAAATAAGTAGCTGATAGATTTTCAGGAAGCATCAGCAGATAGAGAATATTTGGGCCATAGGTGGGACCAGACTCAGGAGGCAGGGGTCTTGCCCCTCGCTTCCCAAATGGCTCAGTGAAAGAGGCTACCTATCTGGCCAGACCTTGTCACGAAGGTCTAAGAACCCTGAGTGACACCACACAGAATCACATTCCAAATGCCTGTCTAGTTCCCCTGGATGCCAGGAAAAGCTCAGATATCCTGACTCTTTTCCACCTCATGGTGAGTTCCCTGCTCACCCCTAGGAGTCAATGCAGGAGTCTAATGCTAATAGTCTGCACAACTTACGAGTAATTACCTCAAAGTCCTTATTCAGGTTGTCCCCAGAGGTCTTCTTAAAAGGAAGATTCAGATATTGGCTACAACTACTATCGGCACCAGCACCTTCAAAACCACCACAGCCACCATCATTGCTCATCACCAACACCAACACCATGACCAGCACTTCCAACACCACAGTCATCATCACCAACACAACCAACACCACCAACATCTGCAACAACACAACCATTATCATCACCAACACAATCAACACCAACACAACCATCACCACCAACACCTCCAACAACACAACCATTATCATCACCAACACAGTCGTCACCACCAACACAACTATCACTATCAACACCACCATCGACACAACCACCACCATCACCAACACAACCATCACCACCCACACCTCCAACAACACAACCACTGTCATCACCAACACAATCATCAACACCAACACAACCATCACCACCAACACCTCCAATAACACAACCATTATCATCACCAACACAGTCGTCACCACCAACACAACTATCACTATCAACACCACCATCGACACAACCACCACCATCACCAACACAACCATCACCACCCACACCTCCAACAACACAACCATTATCATCACCAACACAATCATCAACACCAACACAACCATCACCACCAACAACACAATCACCACCACCACTAAATAAGAGTTGTCACCACCTCAACACCCCACAATCACCATCAGCCCCAGGCCTGGATTTAAGAATCCAGTCAGTTATTAGCTCTGTGGCCCTTGGAAATTTATTGACACTCTGAGTTTCAGTGTCCTGATAATAGTAACTTTGAGAGCTGTGAGGTTTAGAACCGAGATACACCAGCTTTGAGAAAAGAATGTGAAGTTCATCTCCAGTCGGCCTGGCTCATGGCCCAGCCTCGTCCTGTCATAGTGTCCCGCCTTTTTTGTTTCCTCTCTTGGTCTGCTTCCTCCAGCCCTGGAGACACACAGTTAGGGAAGCGGAGGATTTGCTGGAGGAGATGTGCCTATTCTCCTTGAGCACTTGTTGTAACCAGTATGCACGACAGGACAGCCAGATGGATCCTGCCAAATTCTCGGAGCCCGGGGCATTCTGAATAGAGAGATGCCAGCAGTTAGGTCCTGTCCAGCTTCCTCTGACCCTTGTAGCGTCTCAGGAGCTTGCTAATCCACACTGACTTGGCAGCGAGCAGGCCCCATCAAGCGCCTCTGCTGGGTGCCTCCTGCCTGCCTTCTGCCTCCCTCCTTCCTCCCTTCTCTTGCTTCCTTCCATCCCTTCTTCCCACCCATGCCCTGTCATTAGTGCACAAACCACTGCTGCGTCCACATGGCCCTGAACCCGACAGTGCCCGCCCCATCCACATGCTCCCTCTTGCTCTGAGGCACGCATGATGGCACCTCTGTCCCTCTGCCCACCCTGTGTCCTCTGGGAGGACGCAGCTCTTGGCCCACGATCAGTCGTGACCTGCCGGAGGCACCACTCCGCCTGTGTGCCAAGCACCATCTCCTCTCCCTCCCGGCATGCCAGGCTCCTCTGACAAGGGAGGGTAAAGACCCTCCCGGGTTCTCAAGAACATCAATATGTTTTGTATTTAATGTGCTGGCTCTGTTACAGCAAATTAAAGCGAGGGGGCCTGGTAGAAGGGAACACAGCCCGCCGTTCCTCTGTCCCTTGTCGAGCAGGAGGCTCTGGAAATGGCACTCCAGTGTGGGGAAGGAGTGCACATTACACCCCCCTGCAGGAACAGAGCAGACATTAGACAAAGCCCCCAGTCTTAATGGGACGCATCCGGCAAACATCTGAGCTTGGGCCTTCAATCACAAGCGCTGCAGGATTTAAAAATGAATAAACTTCACATTGTGTTTCTCTTATTTATCCTTTATGCAAATTGTCCCTGGGAGGACCCATTACGCGCACTGCATGGGGACAGCAGAGGCCGGCTCCAGGCTTGGAAGACCACTTGCAAGCAATTCCTGGAACACCAGGCCCGTCCTGGTGCTTTACAGAGGGAGAGAAAGGGATCGTAAAAGGGAAATAAACAGATTCAGAGTGCTTGGCTCATGCAGAAAGCAGAGGCGCGTGCACACACTGACACAATAGCACCACACACACACAAGCCACATATGGACCACATTCGAACAGCCACTTCTGACACAAACAAGGGCCTCTGTGCAGAGAGCTCATGGCCCTCCCCAGTTACATACTCCTACTGCCGATCAGAGCAAAAGGAGCTATACCACGAGACCCCGCGAGGGGATGGGCAGTGAGGGGCACGCATGCGGTGGAAAGCCCTGGTTCCCAGTGCCCAGTGCTCCCGGCCACCCCCTGCCCTGTGCCCATGCTGCCTGTGGCCCCTGCTGGGGCCTTCCTTCCTGCTGAGGTGGAGCCAGGGAGTAGCGAGTGGGATCAGGGAGTTGAGGCTGTGACCTCGGATTGAGGGAGCCAATCTGAGCCAATCCGGATTGAGGAATCAGCCTGAAAAGTGGAGGACCAAGGGCAGGGACAGAGTGGGCCTCTCAAAAGGACAGAACCATGGAAAACGGAGAAATGAAGAGGGCCAAAGGTGAAGTGGCAGACACACACCACTCCCCGTTCTAATGGAACTGTCCCCTGCTTAGTCCAGGCCCCATGTTCAGGCTCCTGTTCAGGCTCACCCACTGCCAGCTCCTCACTGGGAACAGACAGAGGCCTGTGCCCACTCCCAGAGTCAACCCTGTGGCCTTTGGGCCCAGAGGGCATGGCACGCCCTTTGCCTATGGCACAGGACAAGGCCCGCAGTGGTGTGTAACAGATGCGGGCCGACTGACAATCATCAGGTAAACACCGGCTCTGAAGCTGGTTAAGCCAGCAGAGGAACTGGTTTCAGAAACAGCCTGCTGGTCCGGCAGAGCAAGCGCCCAAGAGTGCTCTCGGCAGATGGTTCTGAGAACAGAAAGCCACAGCTCAAACCGAAATTGGTCGCTGGGTGCCCTGGGCCCTTACCCTGAGCAGCTGGGCCTTACCGTGCCTGGGAGACAGGGCTGGCACACCCATGCTCTTGCCCAGCTCACCGATGCTTGCCCCGGAAGGTCCTGGGGCTCACACTTCGTCTCCCCCATCCTCACCTCCTTCGCCATGGCCTGTCCCTGTCGTCCCCTGGGTCTGAAGGGCCAGGCTCTGGTGCTCCATTCAGCCCAACCCCAGCAGGCCTTCCTCAGCGAGGCACTGCTTTGTCCGTCCATCTGTCCTTCCTCTGGGCCCTGTCTGGCTCCCCGGGCTTAGCAAGTCCAGCGGGGACCTTGGCCTGACTCCCAGGGCGGTCTTCAGGGGGCCTCCTCCCTGTCTACGCAGACCTGAACCCAAGCACCCACTTCATAAACTGAATTCCTCCCCTCACTCACTAGCTGTTTACTGAGAACCTACTATGGGCCAAGCCCCGTGCTTGACTGAGGAGATGCCTAGAGGAGGAGGCCCAGTCTGTCCTCAAGAGGAGCACAGTCCTCGGGGCACAGAGACGGGAAAATCAACCGCGGAGACATGAGGTGATCTTTCAAATTCTCGAGACGGTTGGGGGAGGGGCTGAAACAGAAAAAGGGGTCGGTGTGGGGAAAGAAGGCTCCAGGCACATACATCTTGAGGACAATGTCTCTTAAGTTATTAATGTGTGCTTTTTGGCAAAGGCATGGTATCATTTCCTGTGGCAGCGTGAATGTACACAGAGACTAAGGTGAGCACAGATGAGAAGAAAAGGGGGCAGGAACTTAAATTCTTTTGACTCACTTGCCTTGTGACAGACCTCCTGCTGAGAACTTTACATTTCTCACCTCATTTAATTGGCACAGAATTCCAGAAAGCTGATGCTCAGCAGGACTTTGAATAACATGGAGTGATGACGACAAGGATAGGGCAGACAGGGCAGCATCTTAATTATGGTCACGATCCCCCAAGCTCTGGTGAGCTTTGGTGCAGACTGCCTCAATTTCAGTCCCCTTCTGCCCTTTGTTGGCTGTGTGACCCCTGGAAAGTAGACTAACGTCTCTGTTCTTCCATTCCTGCAACTATTAAACGGGGATAGCAACAGCACCTATCTCTTAGGGTTGGCGTGAGGCTCACAGGAGTTACTGTAAAGCCAGCACACAGGACAGGGCCTGGCACAGAGCTGGTGCTGGCTATCTAAGTGCTCTATGAGTTTGTTTAATCCCCACTGTGTTCCTTTGAGGTAAATCTATGACACACTCATTTCACAGATGGGAAAACTGAGGGACAAAGAGGTTCATTAGTCTTCCCAAGGTCACACAGCTGATAAATGGAGGAACTACTATTTGAATGCCAGCACTGAGTTCGCCTACAGGCTGGCAGCATCCGTGGAGGTACCAGAGGTGCTGCCCAGCCCATGGGTACCACAGGCTAAGAAGACCCCTGGTTTAATCTTTCTCCTTCCAAAATAAAATAATTTTTTTTTAAAAGATGCATTTATTGTACGAATTTTGAAAGCGCTCCTGACTGATTTGGAAACAGTTGATCTCCGTCTGTCTCACTTTTCAGGGATGAAGAAAAACAGAGGTTGAGTGACAGGAAGTGACCCACTCTGGGCAGCAGACTCAGTGAATGACCCTATCCAGGCCTGGTCTTTTCCCTGGCCACCTCCACCCGTAATGGCTTTAAGAGCCCTCAGACAGAGTAAAGATCTCCCCAAGTGTCCAGGACGACCACAGATATTAGGGCCACGAGGGGTAGGGAGCTGGCTGCTAGTTGGGAACCAGGCCCCTCTCAGAGGAGCCAAGAAGAAGGCTAATGGTCCCCTGGCTTGGAGGGAGACTGAAGAGGCCACCAGGGAGGCTGGGCCTCCACCAGTGCATCTATGCAAATTCAGGGGAGCAATTTACATAGGGAAAATGTAATTACCCAAATTGGAACAGGGCCAGGACCTCAAGGCCTGGACTTGGGAAGTGCTGGAAGATTCTTTAGAATATAAAAGCCGCCTCCTTTTTCTCTACCCGCCCCCAACCCTCCCTGGGCCAGGTCAGAGCAGCCACGGAAATGAGAACATTCCTACTCATTCCTACTGAGATCCCTGCCCCCTGCCAAGTTGTCGGGCCTCCCCCTCCCTGTAGCCTTGGGAGCTGGGAGAGCTGGAGCCAGGGAGTCACTCCTGTAAAGTGAGGGGAGTTACCTTTCAGGGTCCCCCCATTCCTGCCTGGGTTATTTGACAGTGACAATACTTAAGCTCTCAAGTTAACGGGTTTGTTCTGGGTTTAAGCGGTTAATAAACTAATGAGGGCCTGCCGTCCCACTGGGAGGAGTTTCACTTCAACTGACCTGTGACCTGCCCTCTGCGCGCATCAACCAGTTCTAGTCCTAGAAGGTAGGAGCGACCCCACCCAGTGAGAAAGTCCAAGAGAGCAATCTCCAGCCACCTTGGACACATCCTTTCATCCTGACCTTTCCATTCACAAGGGAGTTGGATGGTAACACCCCCCACTCTTCAGACCAGCTCTACGATTCTGGGACTCGTGGACGGATGACCTACGTAATGTCCACGTATCACGGGACCATGCCCATCCCAGCCACGCGTCCTCCAGCAGAAGGTGGACTAGACGTTCAAGAAGCCTGTGATACCCCAATCATTCAGGGGCAACCACGGAAAGGCATCAATCCACCTCTCCGTCCGTCTGTCCACTCAGTCATTGTTCATCCCCTCCCTCCAGTGGGGAGGTCCGCGGGCACACACCTGGCTTACTGGGGACCGGTGAGGAGGTACACAGGTACAAAGGTAATTATGACTCACCTGTCCTCGGGTGCTCACCTGAGACGAGCAGCGTGGTTCCCTGCTGCCGCCATTAGCTTTCTGGCAGGCGCTGTCCTGGAGTAACCCAGCTCTTAGTCATTCCTTTGCTGGTAAGAGAATGTTTTGTTTAAGGGCTTCTGTTTGATTTCCAGAGCGGGCGCGGGCTCTTCCAGGAAGCAGTGGGGGACTGTTTGACGCGTGGAGAGAAGTGCCTTTGCTCAGGGCAAAATGGGCTATTTGGTGAACTGCTCTGACTTCCTTTCACGTCAGTATGATTTGAGGGAGCCATTAAGCTTTAACAATGCAGAAAATAAATCACCATTAAAATATATGCACCTTAAAAGAGCCTAGTTTTCAACCCAACCTGCCCTCCCCAGTCCCACCTATCACTAGCTTGTCTCTCCTTCAAGGCCAAGTTAGAAAGCTTCTTATGCCAAGAAGCCTCCTCTGATGCCTTCCAGCTGCGAGTGATCTCCCAACCACCGGCAGGTGTTTACTTACCAAACACCTAGGCTAGAATTTGATTTGGATCCCGGCTGGATTGGAGGGCACTGTGAGCCTCGCCAGAACGCTGTCTGTGGCGGCAGCTCTGTATGCCCATGTTATATTCTCCTACTCCATTCCTACAAGTCCTGGGAGTGGCTCCTTAAATGCTTGTTGAGTGAATGAATGAATGCACTGGGCTGCAGGGTTAGATACTTTCTCTCCCAGCCCCCACCCTGAAATCCAAGGTGTTCAAGGTCTCTAGCAAAGGCAGCCCCCA
>RCUC01093248.1:0-11282 GCA_003697995.1 Taxidea taxus jeffersonii | reverse complement strand
CAAAAACTGAACAGCAGATGTGCAACGACTGACAACTGATAGACTTGGGGAGAAGTGATGTTGTGGCCACCGATTGTATCCACATCTGTTATGTGCATAGAGATTTGTGGACTGAAGACCTAGTAGCCATCAATGTATGCAGTTACTCCACACCGTGAAGTATGGTGATTGAAATTTGAATTATATTGTTGGAAAACTGGTGTTGCTTACCTAAACCATGGTAACCGAAATTCACGCACACAGAAACTGTACAAAGCGGGGGCTGCTTGTCTAGACAGCGAGGGGAAAGCTTTCCACTTAGATGCAAGTTATATTTAGCCACTTTCTAGAGTGCTTTGGAAACATCAGACTGAAATGCTAAGCATCATGTCATGGAGGACAAATAGATGCCATATAGAGAAAGGAAGCTGTAAAAAAACAGTAGGGATTAGGCAGATCCTGGTATGTTGCTGGGTGCTCAGGAAACAATTGAAACAAGATGGGTCAACTCTGTGGAATTGTGACCAGTAGTCACTGTTACTGACACTGCCTGCCCTTTTCGGTTTTGCCTGAGAATCAAAGGCTATGATGTACTCAGAAATATCTAAGAGAGCAGTAATAGCCTGAAGAGTGGAAAGCGCTTAACATCAAAACACTCTGCATTTAAGGAGCCATTTCTAGAACCTTGTTTGCTGTGTTAATTTAATGAGTATGCATCTCTAATGGAATGATGATAATTCTCCCTCCTCCAGGGATGAGGTTTTAATTATTAATTACCAAAAAATAGTGCAAGATCTCCGTGTTAATTGGAAATTTTCTTTAGAAGATACAATTAACTGAAAAGCCACTATTTTTTTTTTTTAATTTTACCCACTTATCTGACAGACAAAGATCACAAGTAGGCAGAGAGGCAGACAGAGAAAGGAGCGGGAAGCAGACTCGCTGCCGGGCAGAAAGCTCGTGTACTGGGCTCGATCCCACGACCCTGGGACCATGACCCCAGCCAAAGGCAGAGGCTTTAACCCACTGAGCCACTCAGGCACCCCAGAAGCCACTAATTTCTCAAGGTCCTTTTCTGGGAAGATTCTGAATATCACACAGGTAGGAAGAATCTATAAATAAAATCTAAATCCTTTTTCAAAAACTTGGGTCTGGGGCACCTGGGTGGCTCAGTCGGTTAAGCGTCTGCCTTCAGCTTAGGTCATGATCTCAGGGTCCTGGGATTGAGCCTCTCATCAGTCTCCCTGCTCAGCAGGGAATCCATTTGTTTCTCCCTCGTCCTCTGACTGCTGCTCCCCTTGCTTGTGTTCTCACTCTGTGTCAAATAAATAAATAAAATCTTAAAAAAAAAACAAAAACTTGGATCTGTTTTGCCTTGAGAACTCCTTGACAGCTCTGCTGGACCTTCTTTGCACTATACAGTGGGGTAGATTACTCTGTGCAAAATTTACTCTCTCCTTCTCTTGGGGTCAGAGTTGCATGTCTGCTGAATGCTCTGCAGATTTCCTTGAACCCCTCCCCACTTTCCTGCATAGCATCATTTTCCTTAATAAAAACCTCACATATTTCATCCCATCTTGGTATCTGCTGCTCAGTGCATCTGGACTGACATATCTTCCTAACGGCAGTTCTATTTCTATTCTCATTTCTATCCTCTTAGTTTTCCATGAGCCTATGTCAGCCCATTAGAAAATATGGAAAGAATGTGAAGATATTGGAATTTCAACCATCTGGAAGAATTTTACTCTAATCATAAAGGATTGAAGCAAGCATTCTCATTAGAAAACACCATACAAATATAAAAAGACAAATATTTTTAAAAAGACGAATATAAAAAGACAGCTGGGTGCTTGGAGATTTGGGAAACATGGATATGAGTAGTCCTATTTTTAGTGGTTTCCATATTATATTGGTATCAAAATGACATGTGTGTGTATTTAATGCAAATAACTGGTTTCTCTCCTCCACTCTCCAAGATCTGTGGAGACAATCTCCAGAGATGGGGCCCAGGAATATGCACTTTTTATAGAACTTTTTTTTAAAAGATTTTATTTTTAAGCAATCTTTATATCCAGTGTGGAGCTCAAACCCATACATTTGAGAGATCAAGAGTTGTACCCTCCACTGACTGAGCCAACCAGGTACCCCTTACAGAACTTCCTTATAATTCTAATTTACACCAAAGTTTGAGAATTATTGAACACCACTGCCCTGTTGTTGCTCCAGAAGTTCTTTTCCTGGAAGTAATAATCATTCAAAAGCTCATAGTGTTGTGCCTCCTTATCCCAGTGTCACCTAATCCTTTGTAACCTGAAATTTTTTTGCTCTCTCTTTTTTAAGGATTTTATTTATTTATTTGACAGACAGAGAACACAAGCAGGCAGTAGAAGCAGGCAGAGCGACAGGAGGAAGCAGGCTCCCGACTGAGCAGAGAGACCAATAAGGGGCTTGATCCCAGGACTCTGGGATCATGACCTGAGCCGAAGGCAGAGGCTTTAACCCATTGAGCCACCCAGGCACCCCCTGAGACTTTTTTTTTTTTAAGATTTTATTTATTATTTGACAGAGAGAGAGAGATCACAAGTAGGCAGAGAGACAGGCAGGGAAGGAGGGGGAAGCGGACTCCCCGCTGAGCAGAGAGCCCGATGCAGGGCTCAAACCCAGGATCCTGAGATCATGACCTGAGCCAAAGGTGGTGGCTTAACTCACTGAGCCACCCAGGCACCCCTGTAACCTGAGATTTTTAAGACAGCTGAAGTAAGGAAAAACTTGGTTTTTCATGACTCATTTTTTCTCAAAAAGCTATATATACATCTAACTGTCTTAAATGCAAAGGTAAATAAGGATGAAGAATCACATCTTTATTTAACTCTGTCTTCAAATTTCTATGTCAGATTTTCCTAAGGTGACACCCCCACGCATATATTTCAAATAGTTCATGCACACCACTGGTGCTGTACTTTGGACACATCATGTTCTAAAGAAACGGTTACTCTGGGTTCTAGAAATTGACTCGTCTTCTTATCTTTTCACAAAGATTGCCACATTTAGGGTCTTAATAGCGGTGGAAAAGAAGAGACAAGTTCTAGCCAGTTTCTGTGTTGACTGTTCGATCTCGGTGGATAACTGATAAGGGCTCCAGACCACACACTTTCTGAGGAGGAGGAATGGAAATTCACCAACTCAGTAAACAAGGAGCAACAGTTTTCCACCAACCTCTCCTTCTAACTTGAGAAAACTAGTATTTTGCACAACAAATATTCCTAAATTTAAAAGCTTTTGGATTACTCAAATATAGTGTGTATAATTCCTTTTTTTAAAGTGTGAGCTCTCACATTAATTTAGTTTTTCATTGGGGGTACTGTTTTCAGTGTATTTGTAAGTTGTTTTTTTTTTTTTTTAAAGATTTTATTTATTTATTTGGCAGATAGAGATCACAAGCAGGCAGCGAGGCAGGCAGAGGGGTGGGGGGAAGCAGGTTCCCTGCTGAGCAGAGAGGCTGATTCGGAGCTGGATGCCAGGACCCTGAGATCATGACCTGAGCCAAAGGCAGAGGCTTAACCCACTGAGCCACCCAGGCGCCCCTGTAAGCTTTTTTTTTCTTTTAAAGTAATTCACAGTGGCTTGATCCCTTTTAGATAGCGAACATCCATGACAGTATTACTACCCAAGCAACCTGCCTTAAGCAAGTCTCTGGTTATGACATTCCCCTCAACCATTCCGCTCTGTGGTTTCTTATTGCCTTAGGTCAAGCACAAATCCCTCACTGCGGTATTTCAGACCCTCTGCAATTTATTCCCAGCCACCTTTGTACATTTTGCTCCCTCAACTCTCCTACATGTGCTCCAGTGGGCCTGCTTTCTGTTTCCACATGTGTTGTGGCCTCCCGCCTCTGCGTGTCTGTGGAATGCCCTCTCCCAGCATCTCACTGTGGGATCGGGGGATTCTACAAGTACGAGTTGTGACTGCCATAGATCTGCATGGCTCTCCGTGACACTTTACTGCAATAGGCCTTCTAGTAGCATAATGTGAGGATTTGTCATACTCGGTTATATTAGATTGAACACTCTTTCTGATCAGGAATCATTTCTTATCCAAACTTTAGGGTGCAGGGACCAGCACCCCGCAATACCCAGCTTCTTCAGTTAGGTTGAGTAACTTCAAACAGAGCCTCCAACCAGTGGTGATGGAACCAACAAATGCCTTGGAACTCTTTATTTAAGAAAAGTATCTGTTCTTAAAAAGTATCTGATTATTGAGAATGACAACTATAAATTTATTAGTAGGGTAGTTGGGTGCAAAAACAAAAAAAGGGAGACCAACACTTTGAGTACCTACTGCCTATGATGCATTATTATGTCTTTTATCTAATTCATTCATTCATTCATTCAACAGATAGTTACTGGGTACCATCAGTACTCTGCTAGGAGATGGGAAACAGATAAAAAGCCACTATTCTTGTTCTTAAGGACCTAACAGTCTAGTTATGGCAAGTACATCAATGAATTCAGCATAGCATGATGGAGGGGATGGTAGATGGACACATTAAGTGCTTTGGAAACACAGAAACTAGGTAGATAAATTCAATGATGTCGGCAGCCAAGTCTTTCCAGAGGAAATATTCTTGAGGTGAAATTTGAAACATCTGAAGTCAGCTGGATAAAGACACAGTAAGGGCATTCTAGAGAGGGAAAACAGTAGGTACAAACAGTATGCATGGCAACAAATGACAGCACAATGCACGGGTCGCACATGTAGGTGACGGCAGGAAGGGAGCTGTGGAACCAGGCAGGGGCCAGGCTATGAAAAGCCTGGGAATGAGCTCAAGCTATTCTAAAAGCTGGAGGAAATCTTTGAAAGCTTTAAAGCAGGAGAGTGTTGTGATCAGATTTGCCTTCTGTAAAGATATTACTGGCAGTGATTGGGGGGATGTAGTGGAGGGAAGACAGGCGAGTTGGGATAGACTCGTTAAGAATCTCTTGCAATTATCTTGGAGGGAAGTGATGACACACAAACCAGAGGAGCAATGAGAGAGAGGAAGAGTAGAATCTATGAAGTGTGGAAATTATTTTGACGCAGGAGGGGGTTCAGAATGAGGGATCTAGGATTATTCCCAGGATTCTGCTTTGGATGACAGTGCAAATTATAGAGAGAGCAAATGCAACCAGTGCTGAGACCAGAGTGAGGAAGTGAGGTACTTGTCTCAGGCATAAATGAAGGGGGATTCACAAAAACTCAGTGATCAAATAAATAATAATACATTTTAATGCACTATTTTAAAAATCAAAATTAATGCAAAGAAGTCCATGATGAACCAAATATCAACATTAAAAAAAAAGAGACAGGGAGAGAGTGAGGGTGTGAGTGGGGTGGGAGGGGTAGGGGAAGGGCAGTTGGAGAGGAAGAGAGATAATCTCAGACTCCACTCCCTGCTGAGTGCAGAGCCTGATGCGGGGCTTGATCCCACAGCCCTGACACCAGGAGCTGAACCAAAATTAAGAGTCAGCTACTTAACCAACTGAGCCACCCAGGCACCCCCCCTCCCCGGCCAAACATCAACATTTTTAGGTAAAGAAAGACTCTGACTCTGTACTTTGTTAACTGTCTTACTCACCTCCCCCTAATCCTGACCCTGAATAAAACATCCCTACTAACAAAGGTATTGTTAAGCATTTTCACTGAGAAAACTGCAACCCAGAGAAGGAAAATACTTAACCGAAAGTCACAAAGCCAGCAAATGCCAGAAGCCAGAGGCCCAACCCAGCTTGTGTTGGATTAAATGGTGGTGCCTCCCATCTACCACAGGACCCTTGCAGAGCTGAGACATCCTGGGGGGATGCTGTAAATACCTGTGCTGTTTTCCTTTGTTTGCTTTCACTTTTAGCAAATAGTGACTATGTCCATAAGGAGAAATGTCCCCAATCCCCATCATCTTAGAGTTGAGTTTAGCAATAAAAAGAGGGGGGGGGGTTATTACAAGATAAAACAGGTAATGCTACAAGCTACCAAGAAAAAAGAAAATATTTAGGAGCCAGTGTAGATCAAATAACAAACATCAAATCTTGAAGTTTCTCAAAGTGTGGAATCAGCAAATACAGAATTGATTAACTGAAATGATGATCTAAAAGTTTCAATACACATGCATTAAGGATAGTCACTTGGAATCAATCCAATTGGAATGAGTGAAGAATTCTCTCAGGTTCCACCTTGCCACTAAACCTCAGGGGTAACTAAGGAAACAACCTGATCTTTCCTAAAGGTAGAGATTTTGGGTTCTTGATTCCGGATGTGAGAAAATTCCAGAGATTTTGAGTTCTTGATTCAGGCATGAGCCCTGCCAATGTCTTCTAGGCAGAGTTTCCCTCTGAAGGCCACTACGGAAGAACCCATTTTAAGTAGCTTTTAGTAACAAAAATCCCGGTGCTGACATTAGCCCACTCTGTGACCTAGATGGACCATAATTTTGAGCCTCTGAATATGATAGCTTTGGCCCACTGCAAAGTTCTGTGTAAAGGTACAGATTGTCTCTAGACCTATATGTTTCATTTGAAAAGATATATGTACCCCTATGATTATTGCAGCATTATTAACAATAGTTAAGATATGAAAGCAACCCCGGTGTCCATCGACAGATGTATGGAGAAAGAAGATGTTGTATATATACAAAGGGATATTACTCAGCCATAAAAAAGAATGAAATCTTGCCATTTGCAACAACGTGGTTGGATCTAGATAGAATAATGCTAAGTGAAATAAGTCAGTCAGAGAAAGACAAATACCGTAGTGGAATTTAAGAAACAAAACAAATGAGCAAGGGAAAAAAAGAGTCGAACAAGAAACTAGACTCTTAACTATAGAGAATAAACTGGTGTTGGCCAGAGGGGAGGGGAGTAGCAGGGGGGACGGGTGAAAAAGAAAGACGGGATCCAGAGTCCACTTAGCATGATGTGAGCACTGAGTAACGTGCAGAAATGCTGAATCACTATATTGTGCACCTGAAACTAATATAACCCTGGACATTAACTATACTGGAATTTTAGAAGTCAAAAAAATAATTTATTGGCAACTTGCTTGCTTAACCCAACAAATGAAACATTGCGCAGCAAATGTTTTCCCGCAGAATAGATGTAGTCTGCAGAGGCACTGTGACTTAATTCCTGGACAATATATTAACACACTCACGAAAATCTAAGACATGTAATGGGTTAACAAAAATGTAATGGTTAATGCCATTAGAATCAAATGATACAGCTAAATGCAATGCAGTCATCTAAACTGACCCGTTGTTAAAATGCCCCCCCCTTTTTTTGGAGTGTAGTTGACACATAGTATTACATTAGTTTTGGGTGCACAAAGTTATTTGACAAGTTTATACCTTAATCGCCGGGCTCACCACAAGTGGAACTACCATCTGTCACCATACATAGCTATTACAATATCTTAAAATAGCTTTGGACTTGTAAAATTCTGCCTCTGGAGTTAAGATTACAAGGTGTGAACATTTTTCAGTGTAATTTGAACCAATCTAGCCATTCATTTTGGATTAAGACCATCTTTCCTATGAGAGTTTCTCTTCCTTCAAATACAATTGAAAATTTGTTTTTTATGAAATATTTCAGCACAGAAGAATGTATGGAATATAATGTTGTAAACTCCTCTTTGCCCACAAGCCCAGCTGAAGTAATAAATGTGGTACAAGGAAGGCCTCCTGTCTCCCTCCCCATCCCAGTGCCCCCTGTCCACTGAGCATTGCCATCGGTCCAAGTGATTCCTGCCACACATCACCCCTCCCAATCCTTATGTTCTTTAATGCCCAGGAGCTTTGGGACATGAAAAGGAATACTCACAACTATTTAAATTTTGTTTAATGCTCAGATTGTTAAATGCCTATATCTACTTAACTATCACTGAAAACTACATTTTTTGAGCATTTAAAAATCAATTGAAGGGTGCCTGGGAGGCACAGTCAGTTAAGCATTCAGCTTTTCTTGGTTTTGGCTCAGGTCAGGATCTCAGGGTAATGAGATCAATCCCTCCATCAGGCTTCCTGCTCAGCACAGAGTTGACTTGGGATTCTCTCTTCCTCTCCCTCTGCCCCTCCCCCTGCTCATGTTCTCTCTCTCTCCCTCTCTGTACCCCTCTAAGATAATTAAATACATCTTTTAAAAAATCAATTTAATTAATTCTCTCAAATTTACAGACATATGTATTAGTGTTGCTGATCTTTAAAAACATTTCAAATCCTCCTAACAGCTGACAAAACATACACAAAGGATTGTAAAATGTATTATCACACTGAAGTTATTTCTGAGACATCAACAAAATGGCTCTCTCTTAGTTCTTCATTTTTTCCCTCTACTTGTTTTTATACTGTTTTCGGGCTATAGCTATTTTTATTTCAGTATCTTTCTAGGGTTTTCATTTTGTCATTTGGACACTTTCCCAGGATTGCAGTGATCTTAGCAGACCCAAAAGCATATTCCTCAAACCAGACCATTTATAAGATGGGGCTTCTCATCTCATTCTTGGTCAGAGCACAGGACTCAATGTGAGTTCCCTCTGACCCCCTGGGCAACAACAGGACAGAGGTCCTTGCCTGCAGTCAAGCTCCACTGATCAGCTCCACTTACTAGTAAAACTGCTCAAGATCATTTTTAGCGTATGTTTTAGTTTTTTACAACTTGGTATCTTTCTTCAAAATGGTTTACTTTTAAAGCCCTGCTTGGCTAATGTTAAATAACGTGTTTTTCCATGATGATATATCCCCCTTGTCTGTTACTATTATTAAAACTATATTCATTCCCTTCTGGTATTTGATTATAACTTATAACTAGTAGGACCAGCAAGAGGCATAGTTACCTTCCCTTTAGGACATTTGGCTCATTTATCACTGTTGAACTTTTTTTCTGTAGTGGTTCAATGTTAAGCCCCTTTCTTCCCCATTTTTATGTATGACCGCTAGAAATGAGTAACTCTTTCTGTCCTTTTATAGCCTCCACAATTTCTGGGACTTTTCACAGTTGCTTGTATTCACTGTTTTTATCCATACAGATAGAAGCAAGTGTATATCCATTCTTTATAAATATGCACAAATTTAATGAAAGAAAGAAAACTCACACACTTTCATTTATTAAAATTGATACAAATAAAATCATATCCTCTTCTGCTTCCTTGTTTCTGTACTACAAATTACCTTTTGTATAATACATGTTAATATTTCTTTTAGGGTATTATAAATTCATGACCTTTCATAAATTCAACTTGTCCTAATTAACAATAACAGCTTTTGTTCACTGAGGCTCTATTTCATGGCAGGAGACTATTCAAGTTTCTTTGCCCTTTACGCCTGCTTCTAGAATCCTTAGAGGCATTCTTTCTTTTTGGCAAGATGTAATGTTCCAAAACCATCCTGATTTTTCTTGCTCCAAGACATGGAATGAGATACCCTGCACGAGTCCTTTCTCCTTTCGGTGGAGAACGGTATTAGGGACCAAAAGTTGTGATGAGTAAGTCCATTGCTCTTGTTGTGGTGGTGAGAGCAAAGGTAAGAGTGCTAGACCTAGAAAATATGTCTTTTTTTAAACTCAGAGTTCATTTTGATTCTTCCATTTTAACATAGCATGTGACTACTCTACCCTCCTTTTCCTATAGCAGGGACTTTCATCATCGTCTAGCTGAGAAAACCCACTCCTTATAGCCAGAAGGAAAATCTCATTCTAACTGCTAAAAATTCTATTCACTAAACCCGCACCTTGGAAGCATTAACTCCTCCCAAATGACCTGTTTTTACTTATTATTCTATTTAAGGAAACTGGTACATAGCTGAAGCCTTGGAGCTCTCTGAGGCTGAGGATCACCTCCCAAATCATGAGCGCTGCCCAAGTTACAAAAACCATGCTTTAATCATTTTCACTCTGTTTTCTTGGGACCCTGGGAGGGCAAGCAGCAAAGATTTTAACTTGCTCAAAGAGGATTCCTCTTCATTTAGGGGCTAGTGTTGTAACCATTTTGGGTTTTGAGTTTTTTGGTCTTGTTTTTTTTTTGTAAAAGACTCCATCCATTTATTTGACAGAGAGAGAGGAAGCACACAAGCAGGAGAAACAGAAGAGGGAGAGGGAGAAGCAGACTCCCCAATAATGGGGCTGACCCCAGGACCCCGAGACCACAACCTGAGCTGAAGGCAGACGCCCAACCAGCAGAGCCACCCAGGCACCCCAATTTTGGGTTTCTGAGCCATCCTAAAACCGAATGCTCTGAGTCATTCAATTGTTTCTTTCATAACATTAAAAATTGAACACCTCCATTTTCAGAGCAAGCAGTTTACTTTCATTGGAATTTTTTGGGTAGTCTCCAAATCCTCAAGCAAAGCGACTTATCTGAGAGATCCCAGTCACATTCCTGACTTGTGCACTCCACTTCTGTGAGCTGACCAGAGTGGGGGTTCTACTCAGTATGACCACCCACATTAATTGAGTTTTTATCAAGACACTCCACCCAAAGACATATGAAAGATAGAAGTTTGGAATGAAAACCATTTGTTTCTTTCCTTTAAGCTGCTTCCAAGAGCTAGTCTAGTCTTTCAGAGCCAAGGATTCAGTCCCACGCTATACTTCTTCTAAGACAGCCTGTTCAACTCCTGCGTTCTATGGGAATGGGGACAGTCCTAGAGATGATTCATGGTTTGAATCTGGCCTAAGAGAGTTCAACAGTGACCATGATTGTGTGTTGTTCTATGGTGGGGGAAGAAGAGTGGGGAAATGGAGAGGAAGGAGGAAAATCAGGGATTAATAGCACCATAGACTTCCAAATCTGCCTCTAGGATGATCCCTTTGACAACTTTGAAACAGACTCAGAAACCCCAAAGCAGGAGCTCTGGATAGGGGGTGTGTAACTGACTGATCTGTGACTCATCTTACTTCATGCCATTCCATATCAGCCCAGGCAGCTGCGTCTTTCCTGGGATCAAGGACTGTGACTATCCAGGATGAATTCCCGTGTGTTGGAAGTCTTTAGGTAGCAACTAGGAAAACAAATATTTCTGGTATCAAAGAAATCATGTTTGGTGATCATGAATAGGTTTCAGCATTTAATTCCTTTGGTATCTCCACACACTGAGCTTCTCCTTCCCTTTATTCATTCCTTTATTAATTCATTCATTTAGCAAAATATTTATCAAGATCTTCATGCATACAGAGCAGTCATTAAGAAGCTGAGAGATTGGGCGCCTGGGTGGCTCAGTGGCTTAAAGCCTCTGCCTTCGCCTCAGGTCGTGATCTCAGGGTCCTGGGATCAAGCCCCACATC